>JABWIB010000981.1:63800-76780 GCA_016617825.1 Platyplectrum ornatum
TTTATTTGGGACATTCAAATATTGAGCCTCATGAGATTTTTATTGTTATATACTACTGTTTTTTATAGATTTTACCTTGAGATTATTAATTAAACAAATTTGATTTCTGCACACCATTGGGAGCCAGCGCTTGAAATATATTTTTTATCCTCTATAAATTGTACTAAGCGGTAGGGGTCTATCCGCTTTTTAAGCAGCGACATACCATAGTGAGCAAGAGTACAAGTTTGTCATCCAATCAGTGCACTTCCAAATATATTTTTTTGTATTTTAATTATAACTAGATGATCGTCGGCAACTATATATAAAGATCTTTTCTAATCACTGACTGTGCAGCGCAGCTATCATCCTCCACCTTTTTTCTATACTCAGTGGGGGTAGCTAAAGTTCATGGGCCCCCCCTCACCCTATAACAAAAATACAATTTCAAAAATTCAATCTGTTGACTGTAATCCAGCATGTACATTACGTTAATATTATCACACTAGGACTTACGCTTAAAAAATACTAAAACCTACAAAACTGAAGCTTTTCATTGTTAAAACCTACAAAACAGAAATGCCATAATTGTTGTGATGATAGTGACCATATTAAAGACAAGGGACCGGATCCTGGTTGCTTCACTCTGCTAGCGCACAAGTCATTTCCACCACCAGGGGCCACATTTACTACACTGCAATAATGGAGAGGGGATGGGTTTTAAATCTCATGTGTGTATTCTGTACACAACTGTACACAATTATAAAATATAAACACAGAAAGTTCAGAATGGATCAGAATTGCGATTTTAATGGTTTTTGCCAACCTTAAAATTCCTCAAAGCGATAGAAAAAAATACAGGACTATTTGTTATTTGTACATATACTAGAAAAAACACAAATGTCATTTTAAATTGGAACATTTTAATAAATCAAATTTATACTGATATTTTGTAAACACTGAGAAGATATTGCTTCCAACCTGGTTACCTCCAACCATGGGAATAAAAGATATTATTGAACAATTGTGTTTGTTATAGAGGCATATATTCATGTGACAGCCTAAGGTCGCTGAATCCCATTTGTATAACATATTTCCTATTCACATTTATCAGTTTGCATTAATTGTTGGGAATATAAACATTGTTACACATTGAGATGACATTGTTCTGGTGTAACTGGAGCCCACTCTGGTATTAAAGTACTAATTGAAATCAAATGACACCAGGAATCTGTCCTTAGTGGAACGCGTCATATTGGAGTAAACTTCTACAGACAGCTAAGCAACAACTGTATTGTCCAGTGAAAAGCCCCCTGCATGTAGTGCATACAGAGCACACGTCCCGCTATATATCTGTGGAACCGATACTATGCCCTTAATTTTCTAAGCAGGAAGACTGAGAACTGGATGATGCCCATAACAACCAATCAGATTTGAGCTCACATTCTCCAGTATATAAAATGACACTTAGGGTTCCGATTCAATCCCCTTCGCGCCTAGTTTTTCTGCCTTGAGCTGCGTATAAAAAGACGCGAGCTTTCAGTCCCGTAGTAAACGGGAAAAAGCGCACTTCGCGTTTTTCCCCGTCTTCGAGCGGGATTGTATCAGCCCATTAGAGCTTGAATCTGTTTGATTGCTATGGGCAACATCCCCACTATTCAATCTCCCTGCTAAGTAAATTTAGGCCTATACTGTTATTCTAAAGGTCTTATGGTTGGTCCCCATGTAAGCTTTTAAATTGAAAGATCTTATATGGGTTAACTAATATTAAGTCTTAGTGGCAATTTCCAAAACTTAATAAATACATTAAAAAAAAAAAAAAAAAAAAAAAAAAAAAAAATATATATATATATATATATATATATATATATATATATATTATCACTTTAATGATCTCTCAATCCACTTTACACAGATCAATAGCATTTTGTTTTCTACCAGTGGCGCCAGTCTGATAATAAGTCAATCTTTGTTTGCATTCAACAATGACAGCAGTGGATTAATGAAATAAATATAAATCAAATGATCAGTAATGTGTTTAATAGGGAGCAATTAATCTGCTACTGACATCATCATCATATTTACTTTCCGCTAAGTTGGCCTACTTGATTGGAATGTAAAGTCATCTATTTACATTGTTAGAATAAAAATAATTAACAGATCAAATATAGTTTTTTCTTCAGAGCTCAATGTGGATTTAATATATAGCTTTCTGTTAGGTAGGAACAGTAGTGATTCTCCATCAATGACAGCCAGTTCTAAGCATGCTCCCAGCATGCACCAATGGACACACGGCGAGTAATGGAGTTTCACTCAATAAAATTAGAATTGTGCAATTATTTTTTATTTGCTTCGCATTTTACTCCTATGTGTCATTGACAGCAGTTCATAAATCCAATTTAAATCTTTGCTTGAACAGCTAAACAAATATTATGGATGACGAAATTTATGCAAATGCTTATCGCGGAGGTGGAGTGGAAATAACATTCACATTAAATAATTGTATGTACAATAAAGGAAGATGCCACGAGGAATATACTGACAGTAAAGGACAGTATTCCATCTACCACATCCTTCTGCTAAAAGGAGATAGAGGCTGAAAGACATTAATGACCTACACAAGCCAAATAGAAGTCATTGCTTGGAAACAATGGTTCATTGCCTCTAGGGATTCTGGGACTCGGCACAAATAGACATCACATTGGAATACTAGAACTAATTTACAATGATTATTTTATTTGGCATATATTATAAGTCTGCATAACCAGCTATCATTTATGTTTAGATTTTTTTGGTTTTAAGAGTTAGGGGTATATTTACTAAGCGGTGAGATTGCAGTGAGATTGGAAAGTGGGGATGTTGCCCATAGGAAGTTCACAAGTTCACATTCTCCAGAATGTAAAATGAAACTGAGAGCTGGAATCTGATTGGTTGCTATGGGGAACATCCCCACTTTCCAATCTCACCGCTTAGGGGTATATTCACTAAGCAGGGAATTTGCTGGGGAATTGAAAAGTGGGGAAGTTGCCCATAGCAACCAATCAGATTCAAGCTTACATTCTCCAGTATGTAAAATGAAACTGAGAGCTCGAATCTGATTGGTTGCTATGGGCAACTTCCCCACTTTTCAATTCCCCAGCAAATTCCCTGCTTAGTAAATATACCCCTTAGTAAATATACCCCTTAATCTTTATATTAGTATTATTTTTGTGTGTCCTACAGAATAATTGATATTTTACATGTGTGGTACATGACTTTTTCAAAGATCCCAAGAAGCAAGTTCTAATGACTTTTTGACAGAAATGCATTTTTATCCCCAGAGATAAAGATGTAATTTCAGGTGTCGCAGCAATTTTGGTTAAGCAAGAGTATGCTATTACAGCACATTGCAAAACCTGAAGGACACTGTAAAGGATATCTAGTTTACAGACCATTTATTAATTGAAACGTCTGTTGGAGCATTTATCCCGCTGAAGTCAGTCAATTGCTATACACACATCCAATAGCTGCAATTCTCATGATACATGCTCTAATAGAAATAGTGGGCCTATAGGAATAGCAGACTGATTGGCCAGTGTTCAGCCAATCATGTCCTTTTGTAGACATTTCATTTATTGGATGATATTAATTGAAATTTGGGCATATTCGTTCCTGATTCGCTTTCTGAATTTTATGAAAATCGATTTAATGAATTGTAAGTATGGGAAAATACCTCCATTTTGGCAATTTACCCATTTACTACAGTGAAAGCTCTTTTTCCTTACACTCTGCACGCAAAAGATTTGACAAGATGGAACGGACGATAAACCAGCATCATTGATGGAGGAAAGCCTTTATGGAAGGTGAGGGGATGAATCACAGACGGGGAAGGTTAGGGTTAGGGATGGATCATAGAAGGGGATGATTGGTATTAGGCTACAAAGAGGGAATGGAGGATAATAGAGGAATTTTAGGGATAGGCTGTGAGGAGGGGATGGATCATAGAAGGGGAGGATTACTATTAGGCTACAAAGAGGTAATGGTGGATAGAAGGCTTACCTCACACCTCTCCATTTTTCTTCACCTAAAAACAGGACTGTCCCGTTTTTTGTTTTTTTTTTTAATGAAAATTACATTTTGAACCGATCGCCGTGCAACAAGGCAGGACTTGGGTGGAATCAGACAGGACTTTGACGCCGTAAATGTTGGGAGGTATGTTGTAGGGGACGGTAGAGAGTATAGAAGGTGAGGGTTAGGTTACGGCTGCAGACAGTGAATGAATCACCCCCAAGACTGCTGCCCACTACGGATGATCTAAAAGTTTGCTTTCTGTATAGCTGATACTTATATTCTAAATATAGGTTTATCGGCTCTATCTCCACACCTCACTTTAGAGATAATCAGTGCTGAGGAGGGAGGGGAGGAAGGCACTACANAATTTGACAGGGGACTATAATAATTTGGGAATTCTGAAAGGAAAGATTATCATCCCAGAGACGACAATCTGATCTTTTGGAAATTTATCTGAGCTACACAATAGAAAGATAATAATTGGTGAATGGGCACAATCGTTCTAGTGTGCGGCCAGCTTATAAATCATGAATTACATGTGCAACATGATTTTATTAAATGATCATTTAGAATTGTGCAGTAAATGTGTCACAATACTTCTCAATATTGTTAAAAAGTAGGATTGATGGTCATTTTCACAGATAAAGATATTACTTTATAACAAAACACATATCTTTCTCAAACTGTTCCAAACCATTGTGCCTGTAATTTCGGGTGAGAATGAAAGGCGTATAGAGGAAATGGGTAAGTTAAGTTGTCCAAAAGTCTATGAGGATTTGTGTCAGGACAAGCATTGCTTATGGTATTAATGGCACTGTGCCTACTGGGTAAAGCCTGAAAATCTTTTGAGTAAAAATGTAGAATAAATGCAGAAAAATAAGAATAATATGTGTTACTTTTCTCTATCTCCATTTAAGTAACGAGAGAGGGATAGAAGAGCAACAAAGGACTGTCCTTATAATACTTAATAGCCAACACACAACTTAGGAGAATTGAATAGCATGCAAGACACTGTATTGTTCCCATCACAACCCCTATGACTGAAGGCACTGGCATTTAGCTAAGTCCAGGTCCGGATATACGACAAAATATAAATTAAGCATTTACGAACTCCAGACACATTTGTGCAGAAACAAACTATACACTGACCCATTAAAAAACATGATGACTAAACAGTTGGCAGATACATATCCAATTAAATCAGCATGTAACAGACTGAGCAGTGAAATAATGAAAGGATAAAGATTAGAATGGAATAACGCTGCTCCAAATCCCCGAGTGCAATTACTTTTTGTTTTCAAATATCTTGTATACGGCTGTCATTCAGCGCAGACATATTACATGTGTACTTTAAAAGCAGATTATTGTATCAGCCAGCAAATAATGGATATTTTAAATGCATTATATTGTTAGTATTCCAACTAAAATATATGAAAGATTGTCAATTCAATTATTTCTTAAAAAGACATTACAAATGTAAGATGTTTTGTTGCCATGGAAACTAGTGATTTTGTATAGTGATCAAAGCTTTTATTATTCCTTAAAACACATAAGAGATTTAGTTGCTCATGTAACAAGCATTAAGTCACCAGCAATTTGGTAAAATCTATAAGGGACACAAGTTTTTTTGTTTTTTTTACAAAAAAAACACAAAAACCATATAAAGCTTTGGGTTTCTATTCTTTTTATATACATTATCATAATGGGAGTTACATGGCAACTATGCTCATAGCACACTTGAAAAAGTGGGGATTTTGCCCCTAGCAACCATGAAACTAAAAGCTTTAATCTGATTGGTTGCTATAGGAAACATCCTCACCTTTCCAATCACACAGTTTAGTTCATTTAGGCCCAGGAATTAAAAAGTGGTGTTGCTCATAGTAACCAAATAGATTCTAACTCACAATTTTTACAAGAGAATGTCAGAATCTGATAGGTTGCTATCTACACTTTTCCATTCCCATAGTTCAGTAGATCTAGCCCTTGGGTTCCACTTAATAATATACATGGTCACGACTGATTACATTTTCCGTGATCCTGATACATGGAGCACAGGGATCTATCATTACTTACCTGTCCTGGAACTTTTTTCTACAGAAACATGACATTGTATGTCGATTACGATTCTGAAATGGCAAGAGCTAAGCCTGGCGAGTGATAATTACTTAATTCTTCTAAAACATTTCCGGGGCAAAAAAAGGCAAAAGTTCAGAATTTTAAAATTGGAAGAATTAAAGGTCAGTTTTACAAATGGCGCATACAGTGGTAAAGTAATAATAGCATTACTCACTTACTCACCACATGTACTTATGTTACTGAAAAGGACACACACACATATATATATATATATATATATATATATATATATATATATATATATACAGTTCTCGGTTGATGTCTTTAGGTAATATCACTTCGATAAGAGTTCTGATACATTGACCTCTTATTGACTAAGACCTACTTAATATAAAACATGTTACATTTTAAAGATCTATAATTAGTATCTATATCAATTATTAAAGATCTATATGTATTAATAGTAACTTATTATACAAATTATAATTTTCAAGTATTAATAATAATGAATAAATAGATGTGAATGTGAGTCCTATTCATCATCTTATTACAAATCATTAAGTCTTCCATATAGCCAAATCTGGCCAAGCAATGTGTTCTGGGGTTTAGATTTAATACAATTTGCAAATTCATTGATTGTTCTCCATTGCATAAATCTAGCTCAAAGTGATGTGACCTTGGATTTCAGTTCTCCTTGTGATGTAATTTAAAACAGTTTGAAATGAATTTTTCTGGAACGCTGTGTCCTTATATGATTATTAGGAAAGGCTGCTCGGTTCACAAGGACCCTTGGGAGATTTAAGGAGGATTTTCCTTAGGGTATGTCTGACTAAATTTAAAGAGAGACTAAATAATGCTGAATATTTTTATATCTATCTATCTATCCATCCAAAATTGGGAATATTTTTTTTTTCAAATAAAGCATTGTAAATTACTTAGTTTACCTGTTTATCATGTAAATAATTTATTACTGGATGTAAAAGAGTCAAATAATGGGACTCTAGAGAACCAGTATCCAATATTCCCATTTAATATTTAAGATATAAAATGTAAATTGGGTGTTAGCAGGGGCATAGCTAAAGGTTCAAGGGCCCAGGTGCAAAAGATCAGCTTGTGCCCCCCAAAACAAAAATATAATTGTAATCTACACAAACATATATTTACTATACAATGTGGGGCAGATCCAGAGTTTAGGCGCAGGTGCCACGTACTACCGCACTGCGTGCAATTTCGGAGCTGCGTTTTTTTGGCCAAAAAGTATAACTGTGAATTGCGTGCAAAAAAGCACAATGCGCAAGCATTCACGCCCGGCAGTTTAGCGTCTTTTTTTTTTTTGTTTGAGGGAACGGAGGGAACAATTTTAAATCAACTTCATTTCTATGCTTATTTGGTCAACTTATATATAATAAATGACCTTTAGTGATTTTTGGGTAAAGTTATTTGGAAAGTTTACTTTACAGCACTTGAAATTACATTTTATAGTTTTTATTCTTCAATTTTTTTTACATTAACATAAATAACATAAAAACATAAAATGAAGATGTTGTAGGACTGGTTTCATTTCCCTAGCAAGCGAGTTGACACAACAAAGATGCAAGCACTGCACAAAACAAGTACAGGCCAGGGAACACTTCCTGCAGCTATTTCACATATGCTGAACTATCAGCAAAGTATAGCAAATATACCAGTTGCACCATCCCCAGGCACCCGCATGCAATAAACCGCAGATGGCCATTAATCGCAATGCGCAGCACTAAGCGCAACACCAGCAACACCCCAAATTCTCATTAAAATATCCTGGTACGCCCATTATTCGATGTCCATAAACACACAGGCACTAAGGCACACAGGCAATAATGTGCAAATCAAAATCGGCCGATTTAGCTTTGTGCGCGCATAGCAATGTCCAAGTCTGGATGCCGTCCAATGTCTGCATTGAAGATGACAGGTTCCTTATGAAATTCAAACCTGTCATCCTTTATACACCAGAAAATTAAAAACTACTCATAGGTTTAGTTTAAAAAAAATAAAACAACACTTTTTTGTCGCCTTAACCGTTTCAGTCACTGAAAGTTGTGTATTTACAAGTATTTGCCATGAACAAGTTGCAATATTTTAAAAAATATTATAGGAAAGGTTGTGATTTCATGGTAAATCAATAGCTGCCTCTTTACACAATTGTTTTAAGCCATTCCCATGATAACTAGTTTCCGCGTTTTGTGGTGGTTTCAAGGTTGCGCGAGGATATTTATTCTACTGCTGTTTCTGGCTTCACTAGAAAGCTAATTCTTTACTGTCATTGCTGTCAATAAGTTGCCTTCATGCTGTTATTTCTACTTGAATGCAGAAACAATTGTTTGTGAAAATAGTGCGTTGAGTTGCCAATAATTGATACAATGCGTTTGGCTCATATCCTGTACTGTATCCTACAGATCTCCAAATAACTGGAAACGGTTTTGCCTGTCCATGTATATTAGTTGTGGCAGGATATTATTTCTCTCTACAGACGTGGGACAGCCGAGCCCAGGAGAGGGCAGCAAAAGCACCCCCTACCTGCATCCATTTACATGCCGGTTAATATCATAACCCGGCATGTAAATAATAATAATCTCCTCTATGGATCGGCGGCGCCCCCTCTCCTATGTGAAGCGGGGATGATGGTGGTGGGGGAGGATGCTCATCTCGCCTAGGGTGCCCAGAGATCTAGAAACGGCCCTGATTGTAAGTGTCTCCAAAGTCTTGTCTGCTATTGGTTTACTGAACTGTAAGTGATCCTGAAAGGAATATGGGTGAATATACAGTCAGTTGTGATTCAGTAGACATATAACAAGCAAAGAACATTTTCTGTAACATCATAGTAAAATAAAATCCCATTTAGCATAAAATAAACAAGTAAAGAACAAAACTCACATTTGGATGAGAACGGCCTGGTTTGTATGTGCCAGTTCTTGCTATTGGGTGTAAAACATGCATCTGCTGGTCCAATATGAAATACATCCTGGCCTTTATGCACTTTATTTACTCATGAATGCGTTTTGAATATTTCTTTAATATGTTTAATAAGTGGAATATACGCCTCCCAGTCTGGATTCAGTCATTCATATTCTAAAAAGTGGTTTAGTAATAGAATCACCCACTGACCAATCAATTGTGAAATATCTTGTATCCTTATTTCCTGGCTCTTGGGTAAATCTGGGTTGCACTTTTAGGTTTTCCATCCCGGGCCCCATGGGGGTGGGGCATGAGGGCATGATTTAGGCAAATCACACCCCTTTTGCACAATCATAGGTTTACTATAGTGGGACAGGCCTGATGTCATTAAATCCCACCCATCCATAGTAAAGATTTGGGCTTCAGGCAGTGTGATCTTCATCAAATCACTGACTAAAAGCCCAGGTCTGGGAAATTTGCCGGCTCTCCTGGGTTAAACTGGGTACACATCAGAATAATACATATAGCAGACGGCTAATTTGAACGATATCTCCCAAGATGTGAAGGTGCGCCAGGTCCCTGCCTGTAAACAATCCCAGAATCTGTTGCTGCAGTATTATTCACACATTGCCCACTTATCCACCAGGCTGTATACTGAATATTTACGGGTTGCTTTGAAGAGCGTTTGTTCAGTACACGCTGAAGTTTTCTGCAGACATTGGACTTCGGTGATGAGAATTATTAGGAGATACTGAAAATCAAATCAAATGACCACAGACTGTCTGAAACCATCCTGCAGCATGTTTGGTGAGTACACCCTGAACCAGATGACTGCTGAAAGGTTCATTTATCTTTCGATTGACACGTGTGCTTGCGATTATCTTTCTGATGTGTACCCAACATTATCATCAGAAGGAATGCTAGAAATTCTGGACTTTCCTTGAAACCTGCTGACACTTTGTAATATGTAAAAAACAGCTAGATGAAATCTGGTGCTACAGATACATACTACTGACCTTACGAGCGAGTGGGTAAAACCATGCTGAATTGCAGGGGGAGGTAAAATGGATGTCAGTGTTTACATGCAGGGAGAATACTTTATTTTTGCATGTTGCACACAGATACTGACCAGCGTTACTGTTACTCTCTTATTAGACTTGTGCTAGAAACATCATCTCACAACTCGAATACTGTTTGCAACTAATGAAATTCAACATGGTTTTGCCCTCTCGCTCCTAAGTTCAATAGTATATAAGGGTGGATCCAGTCCTGAGTTCCGAATGTAGCGTGAGAGTGCGGATCTAAGGCTATTCACTTGTCTGGCCAGTCTTTTACCAGCAGACCCATTTTATTTTTTCTGAGGAGTCCTCAGAATCATCTTAAGTTTGGATACGGTAGTTTATAACACCTGTACTGTACAATTGAAATACGCACACCCCAATTGAACTCGCACATACAGATCTGTGCTGGAAGCATGACGTATGCGCACTTGTTAAAGCAATATCTAAACAGACTTTTCTCACACGTCTACACTAAATCCTGAAGCTCAAAACTCACAACAACTCAGAAAACCTTATTTCCTTTCTGGCTCAGCCGCTGTGCTTGTAAATAATGGATTATCAGCTGTAGCTGATAAATTCTACAACACAGATGCTTCATGTAGCAAGTCAATATCTGCTAAAATTGTGTGTGCCACTTAGTTTGCCTACATCGCTCTGAACCTGACACACAGACTGAAGCGCCAGCGGCATCGCCGGGGGCTGCCTTTGCCCACTCTAGGGTACAGGATGATAGGAAAGATGAATTCTAAAAAAGCTCAACATCTGTATAGTCCTCGTGACAACCGATAGACCAAAAGATTCAAGTGCATTCTATTGTAATTGCACAAAATCTGGGAACAATAGATGTGCTCCCTAAACTCCTGGCTGCATTTAATAAAGATACATAACATGGTGGAAGCTTACATCAATGCAATCACATTAATGCACACTAATTTACTAATTTGCCTGGAATGAACTTGCAAACATGCAAGCCTTAATTCCATGGGAGCTACTGGGACACACTCCCCTCAAACGCAAAGAGATTGTAAACTCTAACCACTACTCACACCCTTAGTCACATGAGGGTGGGTGATGCATAATGTAGAACCATACATAAGCCAAGTCCTTACGGTATGGTTTGCATCAATCCCTCCACTGATCATGAGTACAACATGTACCGTATATACTCGAGTATAAGCCGACCCGAATATAAGCCGAGGCGCCCAATTTCACCTAAAAAAAACTGGGATAACTCATTGGCATCATACAGGACAATGACTCGAGTATAAGCCGAGCGGAGCACATTTAGCACAAAAAAATGTGCTGAAAAACTAGGCTTATACTCGAGTATATACAGTACACATGGCAGGTCATCTCACCCCTCCATCAGAGACCATCACTTAACAGACATGTTCCAATGTGGAACTAGTCTCCTGCACACATGTACAGTGTGAATCACCATGGTACATGCGTACGGTATATGTAAATATCCATCCAGTGTGCTGAGGCTAATAAAGAGATTGGTAAGATAACCATACCTGCCAAATGTCCCAAACTAAATATTGGGAGGTATGGAACAACCTTATATTTTATTAAATTATTTGTTTTGGGGTTTTTTAACATGCTGAGGGTGGGAAGTATGTGGAGAGACATAGTCAATGTACAGTAAGGGCGTTCCCAAGCAAATGCACCCAATCCAGAGCTGAATGACGATAGTTATGGACTGTTTGCACCAGCTACAGGTCATGTCTAACTCATTCTGGAATCAATTTACCTTTGCGTTAGGATGTGACTCTTCCAACAAATCGCTGTACGTGTATTGTGTCATTTCTACCATCATTATTTACTATTATTTTGTCATATTAACATTCTGACAGAATCGCTCATGATAATTAGAATATGTTTCTAAAGCCAGCATTACAATGTGTTACCCTGCAGCTAGACAATGTAAATGGTCACGGAGCTGCATTGAGCAGGGATGCTGCATGGGTATTCACAGATCCCGTCTCATCACCTTAGGATGTGTTTTGTGCTCAGAAGCATAGCACGCACAGCTCTGGGTTCTGCAGTTAGATATATAGTTATAGTTTTAATATTGGAAATAATCTACAAATACTAAGCAATTATTTGCAAATGCAGAGCAAATGGCGTCCTTTTTTGTGACGTCAATGACCTATACCCGTTTGCACATACACTATTTATTTTTCATGCATGTCAGGTGTTATATAATAATATATGGTTGTTGTTGTCTAGTAAACTAGTAAAAAGAAATATATGATAAATGTGATATGATAAAACCTGCTCATTGTACAAATGGGCATTGACTGAAAAAGAAATAGTAACTGACTCTCAGGAATATCCGGGGGACTCTGCCTTCAGCCTTGTGGGGGTGGGACGTGACGGTCTCAAATCTCGCCAGGCATAGCCCCCTGAGCGGTAAACACAGCGCTTTTGCTAGGGATGGCCTTTGGGTGTGATTTACATATAAAGGCCCCGGGTGAGCTGGCAAATCAAATACTGGAAGAACTCCCTGAAAGTCAGTAACCCTGAGATAACAACAGATATTTAAAAAATGTTAATTATCTTCAAGCGACAGACAACACACTAATACCTTGCAATGTCTTATGTTAATGTCTCCATCCAAACACATGAGAAACAATGAGTAACATCTCTGAGAGTATTCTCTAAGCTTCAGAAACCTATTACATCTGAAACACATTATTATTATTATTATTATTAATGCTTATTTATTAGGCGCTTCAAAGTGTCCGCAGCGCCGTACAATGGGGAAGACAGACAGACAGACAGAATGGGTGGGGAAGAGGAGCCCTGCCCGCAAGCTTACATTCTAAGGGAGATTAGGAATTTGATACATAGGGGTAATTACACATACACTAGGGACAA
>JABWIB010000981.1:79334-90559 GCA_016617825.1 Platyplectrum ornatum
TGAACCCTATCTTACTTCTAATTAGCATGGCAAACCCCGCCTACAGTGTGAGAAACAATGAGTAAGTAATATGCCATATGGAAAATTAAGCTTGATTTTTCAGTAGCAACATCTGATACATGCATGAATGGCTCAGCAGTTAGCAATGATGTCTCAAAGAGATGAGGTTGTAGGTTTGATTCCTTGGACAGGACCGTCTCTGTGAGGAGTTTGTAAGTTCTCCCAGAGTCTGCGTGGGTTTTCACCAGGTACTTGGCTTTCGTCCAACATCCAAAGAATCATGCTGTTATGGAAGATGACTAAATTATAAATGTAAGTCTGTGGGTAGGGCCCCATTCTCCACCAATTCTGTCTAATACAAATTGTAAAGCACTATGTGATATGATGGCGCTATATAAAAAAAGAAATGTTACAAATTAGGTAATTTACGCATACACAATATCAGGATCTGGAAGCTTGGTTATTCCTTTCTATCAAGTTTCTATGCAGGCAATATTGGCTAGCATATAGATATACAGTGGGAGTATTAACGGCAAGCGCCACTGACGTCACCTTTCACTTAATAGCTGCGAGTTAAACCATGATCTGTATGAATCTTCCCAGAATATAACAGCCACACAGTTCCCTATAGACTAAATGATTTATTTTGTAGATTCCTCTATGATAATGATTGAAGATGCGGAGAAGCACCAGCAGTAAAGTTATGTCTAAGCTACAATTTAGATTCATGATTCCATTATTTCCGTTCCAAGGGCTCTTCATGAGGGTACGAGCAAAAACAAAATCAATATGCAGGAAATGCTGTATGCCCCAATTAATATTTTCAGATTCGAGCGCTTGTGTTTCCATGCAGCTCTGATTAGATAATTTGCTGCTAATTGATGGGATCTGCATTCTTAAGTTCAGCTGCTAAAAGAAAAGAAAAGGATTGTCACATAAAATACTACTTGGTAGGCACGAAATGTCAAGAGCACTCTGCATAATTATACACTGTTCATAGTGTTTATTTTTCTTATTATGTTTTTGTTTGTTTCTTTTTTTTATTATTTTTTTCTTAACGGAAATTATGCTGAAAAGAGCAATTCTCTGTGGGGCAGTTTTGTGTCCCAAAAGGTAAGTATTAAATGAAGGTTGTAATTTCAATTGCATATATCTCATTTATTTCTGTGTATCTTCTTCCACTAAGTAACATAAATGTTTGTGTGATGATCACCAGCACATACTTTTACACCAGGACAAGTTGAAAGCAGTGTTTGAGGCGTATAATATACACTGTCCCTAGACCTGGCATTTATATAGCAAAGATACAACAGAGAGCCACCCAGTGACTATTGTAAACACCTCAGACGAAGGGGTCAACGGACTGGATCCAGACTTACTTACGTACTATTGAACACACAAGCATAAAGTTACGAGTGGGCAAAACCATGTTGAATTACAGGGGAGGCAAAATGAATGTTATTGTTTGCATGCAGGGAGAATACTTTAAGTTTGCTTACTGCGTTACATTTGCTCACACACACTTTAAATATATTACTTAATAAATGTATGTTCCCTTTAAATTCCCTTTTTATAAAATAACATCATTTTTATTTGAAATAAAGTTAACTTTAATTAAATTGTGGTTTGAAAAGAAGGACTTCTAGGTCAAGGCTTCTGGACAGTTCCTGCAAGCTAGATCACAATGTTCATTTATTTAATGCATACATTTTGTGGCTCTGAAATGTCAAGCAGCCAATGTGAAACTTTTTATTCTCCTCTTAGAATTTGATTAGCTTACAGCCTACAATTTACCTACAGGTCTATGTGAAGAAGATGGATCATCTGAAGAACACGAATACAACCATGAGGAACATAGATGCAACCATGAATGAGAATCAAACGTATGACCATTGTAGCCATATAGCGTCGTCCTTCATACCCAACCAGCCGGTTACTCTGTGCACTAAGGCATATAACAGATTTCCTTCTTTCAGTGTCTAATCTTCTTCTGCGACAGTGCCTGGTGATACCAAGCAATTAAATGTGTTTTTCTTTCCCCTGACCTTGATGTGTAGTCTTGAGCAGTGTTCTAGATAAAAATGTCAGCAAGAAAATCAAAGTTTACTGTGTTTGTTCTGATTTTGTTCTTATTACTCATCTCGCTCCTCAGATCAATGAATTCAGAGCATTTCATCATGTTTGATTCATGTTTTCTTGACGGTGGAATGAAGACTTCACATTAAATTCCAGTCGCTTTGAAGGTTAGTGCAAACTGCCCGGTCACTTGCTCAGGTAAACAGGAGATGTTCCCGTCTTGTAGTTCTGTATTACAATTAATTATTATTATAGGCGAGAGTTGAGTTTACCTCATGGCGTCCTGCTACATTCAGACTGTGTCCACCGTGTCCAAGGTAAATCTATGACACAGTTTTAGACACAGGACATATTATTCGTTATTCCTCAAAATGTTTAAATCCTGATGTGCGATATAGAGAAAGCAATTGAGGTTCAAATGACAATTCTGGCAATGCACCAAAGTAGATGTGGGCCCTATTTAGAAATAAAGTATTTCATTGGATACGTTTTCCAGACCCATAAGGTTTCTTTGTATTTCTGCACTGTTCTGACCTAAGATGTGGCGAAAACCCATACATCCTAATTATTAAGAAATACAGAATTTTGGGAGGCCCTCCAGGAACAGTATGTCTGTCGTCTGGTACCTGAAGTGAGCAGCTGATGCATCATTATACAATAAGGGCACATGACCGTGAAAATGTAAATGAAAAAGTAGGCAAGAAAAATGCAACCAACATGCGGATGCACCGTAACACAATCTACCAGATTCAGGCTTCCAACAAATGGCACGTGGCAGGTATTATCATTAGAGGACTGGATCCTGACTTACGTACTATTAAACTTACGAGCATAACAAATGGGCTAAACCATGTTGAATTGTAGGGGAGGTAAAATGAATGTTAGTGTATGTTTGCATGCAGGGAGAATACTTTATTGTTGCATGTTGCACACAGACACCAATCAGCATTACTGTTACGCTGTTATTAAACACGAGCTACAATTAATTAGCAACTAATGAAATCCACCTCCTTGCAATTTTAACGCTCGTAAGTTCAATAGTAAATCTGGACCCAGTCTACAATACCAGTCTACTACAGTCCAGACTTTAGAGGTGCAGAAGATGTAGGGTATGCTAGGGATTGTTTACATCAATGTGTGGCTAAAGCAGGAATACACATTTTGGATATTTGGATCTGGATCACAGTCACTATTCTTTGTTTGCACATATGAGAATTTCTACAATTAGTAACTGATGGAGTTGCATTAGCAATGATGATTGACTTTTTATGTATCTGTTTGGTTCAGCCATCATATATAACATTTTCTAGTGTCAATAATAGTAGTTAAACCTCCTGAATAGTATTATTTTTATTACATTTTATTCTACTTCAGGATTTGCTTGTTTTATTAAAGATTTCCTTGCATCCGATTCCTAAGGAAATGAAGCTTCGCAGAATAATGTTTATGACGTTCATAGATGAATGTGGTTGTGGTTTTTCCCTACAAATATGATAGGTATGCAAGCACGTAACTATGAGATTGCAATGCGTGCGGATGGCAAATATACTTACTACATATAATACATTCTTTTGCGTTAACGCACTGTAGGTTCCAGCATACACAAGCTATTGAGAACAGTCTTGGCTTGTTTGCACATGTAGCACACCAATACAAAATTATATATATATATATATATATATATATATATATATATATATATATATATATAAAATAAAAACCTAAAAATTAATGTTCTTGATGTTTATAATAATGTAGCACCAAATAAACATACACATTTCATAATTTCATTTATTTGAGGGTGGTTTACCAAAAGCAAAACCAAAGTACGATGAAGATTTATAACCAAAGCCGAAACACTGGTCTCAGCGCTCATCCCTAATAAAAATGAATATAGTCTTTAAGAATTGGATTGTAAACATTACCAATCTCAAAATGTCCTCGAGAAATCTTTTTAAGAACATAATTCCTTTCTATAAATGTGAATAATAACACGTTGGCTTTAACAATGATAAATAGTGTTTCTGTTCTACTATGAACCTTGTATCAACATTCAAAATAATAACCAATGCACGAGAATAGAACGGTGTCAAACTTTTGTTTGCGGCTATAAATCACACAATGCTCATTCACTTGTTTAGAATAACTGGCTCTTTAATGTGGAATTTCTCTACAGTTTTAAAATGTGATTTCAATTACAGCTTCAGTATGTATCATTAAATAGCAGAACAATACAAATAACTATAATGAAAATGGTCACATTAAGCTGGTGACAAATGGGCTGTTACACTCATTGAGCCATGTCTATAAGAATTACGCCACACAAAATATGGCAAGATGTAACGGCATGACATGTGGAGCCAAAGACATTAGGATGTGCTCCAATTGCAATATTCAGAGGGCGCTCGTTGATAAACCCAATCTGAATGAATATTTACTTAGCACTTGACTACAAAGGACATAACAGTTGTCTACCTTTATCCTGCACAACAAATAGACAATGATTGAATTACATTGGAGAATAGGCAGAAGAAACCTTATTCTTCTCTATTTATTCCTAAATGTATGAGTAATAGTGGCTCAATGGGTAATGCATCTCATAAAAATGCAACTTGTACCAGCAGGCCATTTCATTTCCTTTTACTAGGACTATTACTACACACACTATGCTTGACCAGGGTTGAAATGTAAAAACGTTGCCAAAACGCCTTTGCCGGTGGTGAACGATATCGCTATCAATACAAATTCCGAATTGGTAAACAATATTGTTCCCTGTGCAAAAAAAAATTACAAATAAAATAAAAAACAATACTTAGCTTTCACCAGCTTTGGGGCTGGCACTGGATAGGTACCCAGCTGCTGCCCCAGCGCTTCCTCAGCCTGTCATTCATAATAGAAATGCCCCTCCAGTTGGAGAGGAAGCGCCAAGCAGCTGGGCACCTCTCCAGTGCCTGCCTGAAAATCGCCCTGATTATCGGTATCGATTTTCACTAGAACTATATCGTTTTAGTGGATGCCGAGCTTGACAGATGTCAGCAATTTCCTTAACATAGACATTCATCCATTAATAAACAGTAATCAGCTATGAGCAACTCTTTGCGATGTCCAACTGCATAAATGTAAAAGTCTAATCATTTACTATTTTACTATATTTGAGCTATTCAACGTCGTGTCTGATGTATTCTTGTGCCCACACCTTCTCTTCACCATATGCAGTACTTCTTATAGAACAAGACAGCTCCTACCAATTTAACGACTGAAGTGGTTAAATAATTTACGGGACAAATACACTTGACTCATACGTTCTTGGAGGCAGATCAGGGTGGACAAATGCAGATGGTTGTCTGGCTGTGAGCAGTGTTGTGGAATGCCCTTTGCTGTTTACATTCTCTTCATTGATAATTATCTGGTCATCAGTTATGCAGTGACAGCCATTAGCCCAGATACTCTATTCCTGGCCTTTGCCAGGAAAAAAAACTTTGTAGAAATAAGAAACGATAACACCCGCCAGCTCTAGATAGCGCAAACCTGAATGTGAAGAAAAAACATTGAAAATATAATTCAATTAAATATGCCCTCGTCACCTCTCAGAAATTCACACATGGCAAAAAAAAGTGTGAACATGAAATCATCAAACTCATCAAGTTCTCTCTTCTACTGGTTACTAGTACAGAATCATCATACAAATGATCTGAAAGGGTTTAAGTATGGTACAGGCTGCCACATGCTCTGTGTTTCTAACAATTTGGGGGCGCAGTTAGATCCATAGCATAGTCCTGTGTTTTTAACATGCCCCACCTATCAGGATTATCTATATGAATCTATGTGAATCTATATGTAAGCCCCAGTTCAGTCCATGTGCAATGCATTTCAATTGTATATATATATATCAATTGTAAAAGGTTACTGTTCTTGTTGGTCTGTATGGCATTGGGCATCTCCAGTCTTCTTATCACTTATTGTATCTACAGTAGGTTCTGCTTCTTTAGTATTAAAGAGGGTTTGTAATTTGACAAACCTCCAACCTCCTACTGGAATCAGGACAACCGGGACAAGTTCCACCAGTATAACAACAGCTGGGAGGTTTGTTGCATTACTACATAACAATTTCATGAAATCTTAGTGGTAATATTAAATAGATCCTGGCTGCAACTATTATATTAACTGGAAGGTTTAATACTTAAAGTTGGGATCATAAATGACATGGCAGATTACTAAATCTAAATATGCCTTTTAAAATATATTGACAGTTTATTACATAAATATTACATATTTATTATGCTGACTGTAAGACCAATGCAAACTTAAAATGAATTCATTCATTTTGGCACCAGTACAGCACCACATATTCAAACCACATTGTGCCCCATAACACATTCTCCCTACCTGTACTTCTCTCACACACACACACAAACACACATTGTACACCCCATATTACATTCTCCCTACCTGTACTTCTCTCACACACACATTGTACACCCCATAATACATTCTCCCTACCTGTACTTCTCTCACACACACATAGTGCGCCCCAAAATACATTATCCCTACCTGTACTTCTCTCACATGGACACAATATGTCCCATAATACATTTTCCCTACCTGTACTTCGCTCACACACACACAGTGCACCCCATAATACATTCTCACTAAGGGCCAGATTCAGCTTTTCACTCTCATGTCTTACACTCATGAGTTACACTGTCATGGGCAAAACCATGTTGAATTGCAGTAAATTTAATTAGTTGCAATCAGCATAACAGGTGACAGCTGATGTTTCATAGTCCAAGTCTAATAACAGTGTAACAGCAACAATAAAGCATTCTCCCTGCATGCAAACACTAACATTCATTTTACCCCCCCCTGCAATTCATCATGGTTTTACCCATGAGAGTGTAACTCATGAGTGTAAGTCATGAGAGTGAAAAGCTGAATCCAGCCCTAACTGTACTTCTCTCACACACACACACAGTGCGCCCCCATAATACATTACCATTCTTACCTCTGCTTCTCACGCACTCAGTTGTGCTAAATCTACATTGTGGTTGGTAGAACATTTTTTATATATCTTTATATAAAACCCAGGAAACATATTGCTTACCTGTGATCTGCTTAATGGATGTTATTGGTTCTTAATAATACAAGATCCAGTCACATTAATGTGACCATTGCCTATTTTTGCCTGCAGCACAAAATAAACAAAAGGGACGTGGCAGCACGAGCAGTGGTGGTATATAAAAGATGTCAGAGTGAAGCAAAAAACATTACAATCATTTGAGTAATAACGAAACGGAGCAATTTATCTGACATTCAAAAGAGCATGATCTTTGCAGCATTTCCGAAAAAGCTAATTTTGTGAATTATTCACATGCTGCCATGGTAAAAGTGTACCATGCATTGCAAAATGGCGCTATCCAAAATCAGCGATGTGCCAAATTTGGTATACCACGTGCCACAGATGACAGATTTTAACAACGGCTGTGGAGAGGCATTTGGGCTAATAGATGCAGGTGGAACTGTCGACAAAATGACCACCCAAATGAACCCAGGGGATACCAAAAGTGTCTTCTCAACGACAGTTCAGCAAACATTGCTGCGTATGGGGCTACGCAGCAGACGATTGGTTATTGAACCTATGCTGACTCCTGTTCATCGGTGATGAAGGCTGGAATTTGCATGCCAGTACCACAGCTGGACATCCTGGAGTGATGACAGGTGACTTTTTACACGTTTTATCGACTTTGGACAGATGGACATCTGTGGACATCCCAATCTGTGGGACCATCTCAATCGGGTTGTTCGTGCCGTGGATTCTCAACAGCGCAACCTAGGGCAAGCTTGCATTGGAAGGGGAGTCGGCGCAGCTCCATGTCCCTGTGAGGACTCGTCTCGCGCTGCGAAAGGAGGTTATTCTGGCTATTGACAGGGTGCCACATTAATGTGACTGGACCATGTAGGTAAGTTATATATTCATGCTTATCTGTAATGTTTCATCAGATTAGAAGTCAGAAAATATCTACCATACTACCTATCACATACATGGAGACCCATCTGCGTAAATGTCACCACAGATCTTTAACACCTATGTATATAGAATTGTAATAGGAGAATAATAATTGAAAAACAATGAAAGCTCTTACCTTATTTTATTAATGCTTATAGTTGTAGTAAAATAGTAGTAAAATAATGTTTCAGTATATCCATTGCATAAATGTCCCCTGTGCCTTTAAGCACACAGTTCCTTCTTAGCAACTTACATTTCTATTGCTAAGTCCATCCATCTGAGGAAAAGACAAATGATAGGAATGTACTGCAGCCAGAGTCTCGTGCTAAGAATACAACAATGAATTATCTCTGTCTGAAGTGGCATTTTCATTACAATCAATAACCACCCATCCCGTGTGCTTACTAATACTGCTGCATCTGGAGACAGTGGGCAGGTGTTTTGCTGGGAGAACCAGACGGGATAAAAATGAGAATACGTCTGAGACTGAGAGACCTGTACAGGAAAATATTACACGGGGCATAAACTTCAGTTGCTGGGTGCCATTGCTTCTTCTTTGGATATGATGAATACAGGTTTAGTTTTGTTGTTCAAATATAGACTTTTAAAATCTCTTCCTAATCACTTTCCATCACTGCTTCCTAACCACCTCGCTTATGAGAAGGGCTCCACTCATCACTGACACTCGGTCAAGAAGGTGAGTACCGCCATTGTACTGTAGCAATGATAGCCTCCTCCATGTAAAAGACTGGCTCCTGTTGAGATGGCCTTTGACAAGGTCTCATGGACACATCTCCAGAAAATCTACAAGACTAGGACAATTCCCATTTTGTTTAATAGCTATCCTGGTAAATGACTCTGGAAACCATAGGGTTATTGTGGGGTAGGAGTTGGGAAGCCCCTTATCCCTGGTTTTATTTAATCTAGCATTGCATCCTCTATTGAGATTACTCCAATCATTGGTAATACATGCAATAAAATAACGGCAATAACAGATTACTTAATCTTATACATAGTAGACACTGCAAGCTCATTTCGCATAATTCTGAATAAAGTTGTAGAATTTGGTGAGGTCCCTGACTGTTTCATTAATAAAAAGATGTCTATAGCAGTGTCACTGGAACCTCAATCAAAACCTTTCTGGGCTTAAGATTTCCTTACTTATCTGGGAGTCCAAATTCCAAGAAATATGAATACGTTGTGCTCCTCCAACAAAAAAAGAATCCAAAATGTGTTATCTGAAATCAATAGCTGGCAGAAACTCCCGCCTTATAAAATGACTGTTTCCAAGACTGCTTTAAAATGTTCCCAATCTTTCCACCTTCCGAAGATGAGGAAACACTGAACAGGACTTTCCTCAGTTTCATTTGGAACAATCAATGGCCTGACATTCGCCTTCTGAAAGAGTAACACAGTCAAGCAGAGAGAGATATTAACCTTCCCAGCCTCTTTATACAAAGGGAACCTAGTAACAGATCTCCCAACATTTATCCGGGAGATATCGGGACACAAAGGTCCCACCTGCCAAGCCCCGGCCCGAGCCCCAACCCATTTGATCTTGGCAAATTTTTTTATGTTAAAAATAAAAAAAACACATTAATGACTAGCAGTTTGTCCTCTTATCGAGACAAAATGCTAAGTTGGTGGTAATGTGGAGAATGTGGGACAGTCTAACAGCGAAAAATGCTCAATTGCCACCAAACATTCGTTTTACCTTGTGAATGGGAAACCCGGCCTTTCAATAGTCTTTTTATCCCTTTACTCCCTGGCACACCAAGGTATCAAACCCCATATGCGACCTAGCACGGACCGCTGATTCGCAAGTTAGGGCTGCCTTTTCCCACAGAGAGGAATGGAAGTGGACTCAACTCCCCTCTCCAACACGCCTGTACTTCCTGAGCAACCAGAAATCTGATGATGCATGAAGTCCTGTGTGCAACCTGTGAGTAAGTTGTGAGTAAGTAAATAGTATGTAAAGTCTGGATCTGGTCACTTTTCTGATTAAGCATAAATATTTTGTCTGGATCCATTCCTGATTTATTAGGAATATAGACAACCATTACGTTTCTTATACGCATTCTGCCATTACACAGCAAGACTGCAGAACTATCTGTACAATCATAGGACAATGACTATCTAAAGCTAACAACCGTGAGGTTAGAAACTTTCCTTCGGTACTATCGGAAAGCCTACTGCTCTGATAAAATTAGCTCCAGGGCAGTGGCCGGGCATCTCAAATCTATTATTAAGCAGCAGAATAACAGACACATAAATCAACAGCCCAAAACATGCTGATGCAGCGCAGTGACTGAATCATCTGTATACGCTGTGATACCCAGAGGAGGAGGCCTGATGACACATTCAGCTGCAAGCAGGTCAGACACCCTGAAATACATATTCATATTGTGGTTGGTGCCTGACTGCTTATGATGAACAGGTATTGATCTGCAAAATAATTCATCAGAATGTGTAAAAATACTCCTGGGCTTAAATTTACTAAGGAGGGAGATTGAAAAGTGGGGATGTTGCCCATAGCAACCAATCACATTCTCCAGTATGTAAAATGAAACTGAGAGTGTGAATCTGGTTGGTTGCTATGGGCAACATCCCCACTTTTTACTCCCACGCAATCTCTCTGCTTAGTATATTTAGGCCCTGGTCTAATACAGCTCAACAAACAGACGGAAAAAGTGTCCATGGTGTTCCTGCCTAGTGAATTCCCTATTCACATGGAATCAATAGTAATTAAACACAATAGTGAACACAAAACATTAACATTGTTCACAATATTTACCTACATTGCCTGTGCAATGGTTTGACTTCACTTAAAATTCAACATGGTTTGCCCATGTGTTACTTCTCACCTGATTTCCCCTAATGTTAAACTCTAGAACCGTCCATTATTATTATTGGTGTAGAGCAGTGGTTCCCAAACTTTCGNGTTCGAGGCACTCTTAGGGTTTCCATAATTTTTTAAGGCACCCCTAACACAAAATAATTTCCCATTTTTTAAGTTTATGAGTAAACTAACGTAATGACTATTTAGGTAAAGACAGAAATACTTCAGATTGACGTTAAATCTTGTGTTGCTCCTATACAAGAAGTAAAATTGCGCTTCTAAGAAACACTTGCAACGTGCCACCAT
>JABWIB010000982.1:11264-27846 GCA_016617825.1 Platyplectrum ornatum
TATAGTTCAATATAATAAAGCTAAATGCAACCCTCAAAACCCCCATCCAGATATCTTCCATCCAAAGAATAGAAATCTAGATATATGAAGCAATATACCATGGTCAGTCACCCTACCCACAATTAAAGTAAAGCTAATAATGCTGAAATAATCCCCTCGCAACACTATATAGCCAGTCAGCAACAAGTAATCTCCAATTTGCAATAGTATATATAGTATATATAACATACCTCCCAAGTGTCCCTATTTCCGACTGTCCNGCTGTCCCCCCTGCCTGCACTTTGTGCTAATTAAAGGATAATATAGTAGTTTTTTTTTTGCTCAAAAGGGGGTGGAGCTTGGGCGGAGTTTGTGTAGAGTTGGGCGGGGATTATTTGTCCCCATTTCGGGGACGTTTACATTTAGAAATGTTCCTATGACCAGTGTAAGGATGAGGAATTAAGGAAAGCAGTGATTTACTGTGAGAGAATCCGTGTCTTGGTCTTGGGCCACATGGAAATGTTATGGTTTCCTAAACATGATTATAAGCCTTCTGTTTGCTCTTTACAAGGGAAACTATTTAGCTATTAAAATAAAACAATAGATTTCGGGACAGGAGCCTAAGCCCTCTGTGTTATGCACAAGTCATAACAGAGGCTGCAGTGAAGTGGAATGTTCATTAGGTGATGTCAGTGCTCTCCGAGAAACAAGACAACTGAGAAGCGAGATCATGGAACACCACTAATTATCTAATAGCTGTGCTTTACACAAGAGTACACTTGTTATATGTCACATATAGGGATAAATGGCTTCTACTGGCTTTTATTTTGGAATTGAATTTTCGAAATGGAAAAAATGTCAATGTTTGCACATACATTATGTAGGGGATGTAGTGGTTTGACCTTAATTATTGTAGCCCCCTTCTTCCTCGCCTGACACTCCCTGATCCGCTGCTGATCCGCTGAGCTCCTCTCCTTCAGTATATCCTGTCTGGTGAGGTAAGGGGGCTGCTGGGGCTCCTGGGCTAATTTTGTGTAGGTACATCCTGAGGAATTCTTCACAGGATCTACTACTCTACACTAAACAAATGTTCTGATTCCCATACTTCTCCTGAGCTGCACCCACTCTCTGGAATAATCTTAATCGCCTGTTAAGACTATCCTCTACTCTTACCAAGTTTCTCAACCTGCTTCACCTGCTTCTTTTTCAATACAACACAGACTTCGGAAACACTTTCCATACTAAGATTACTCTGTGCTCCTCACACTACAGTGTAACTGGATCATACTGAGCACTTTTACCATACAATCCGGCTGCTCCTAGAGACGCAATATAAAATTGTCGAATGCTGGTACAGAGTTCCCGTCTTGATCCATTGTTTCCTATCTGGCTTATCCGTAGCTATGTTGGAGATGCCAGGCTGCTGTTGGTTCCTTCATACACATTTGGTTGGACTGTCCCCCGTATTCAGACGTATTGATCAGGTGTGAGAGATCTCAGGATTGACCACTGCCTTGCTATGGACGACCTATTGATGTCTTTAGCCGAATTTCGAGCCACCTGGCTTCTGTGGCGGGATTTCCATCAGTCATCGGATTATGGCAGAATTGTAGCGCCCCCTTGGTTAGTTAGCTAGAATATCGTTCCTATGGGCCAGGCCTAGCCTAATGCGACGCCTCAGCCTCTATACTGCACGCCGGATTGCCTCCCGCCGTTCCCCTCGTCTGTCCTCCCATGTTTCTCTTCCCCTATTTTATAGAGCATTCTACACAATGTCACATCTTTTACTTTTATTAGTATCTGGATTGGCACCATTGCCTTATTGTACAGCTGTCCCTATACTTGTTTGTTTCATGCTGTGTTGTATTATTGCTACTACCTGCTTTGCTTGTTTCTACGCCCTCTGCCACGTAATGCATGTTTATGTGTACTGTTACTTACTTCAAAATAAAGAATTTCAAAACGGCCCGGCTGCTCCATTGTATAATAAATAGCACTTACCCCCATGAATACGTCCCCAGTCTCCTATAGAGTATAATCTTTCGGGCAGGGCCCTCTTCCCTGCCTGTCTATTTCCACCCAGTCATGCTTCATTAATTGCTATATAAATAATACATAAGCATGTGTTTTTCCCCACCCCATCGGACAGACTTCCAATGGGAATCCATGGGATCCAGATATGCATTCTCATTTGTGGAATGTGGATATTACCATACCCAGTATGCAGAAGACTTCAACATTTCTCCAGTTGTCTTTTACAACTCGCACCAGCACCTAACCAATGAATAGTCCAAGCAGACAAACACCGGATCAGCAAGCTCTACTGAGCTTTTCGAATTCTACTTCTGCAAGGATATATTGTATGTCCATTGATGGGAACACAACAACCGCAATATGACAATGTATTCAGCAGAGAATTGTTACCAGGAGCTATGCTGCATGACACAAATCCATATGTATGCTATAAGCCTTCTGTATAAAGGAACGTCCTGCATTTGGCGATTGCTGGAACAGGCAGGAGAACCATATCCTGATAGACTGATGGTATGCGCGTGGCTGACACTGTGCACCCTCATCCTAGACATTGGACCGTACATAGATATTATAGTAAAGTAACAGAGCAGACTGAGCACAGGGTATGACAGACCTCTCTGTGTAGTGTCGCAGCATAAAGCTGTATGTCTGACTTAATCATTAGGTTAGGTTACTGCAGATCGCCAATTTAAACTGTTTATTTTGTGTATTAGACCGTAATATGCCATCAGGAAATACATTACATACATTATCCAGCATGAGGCCTGCCATGTCCCTATTGTACTGTGCAGTGTAATTCATCATTATTACACGGTGGGATAGTTTACCCCATAAATGCCTTTATCTTCAGGGTGAAATGTAAATTGGCTTCTCAGACAGTGCAGGAGGAAGTCTTTTAGGCATGAACAGGGTCACAGAGGATATTAAAGCAGATGCTCATCCAAATACAGTAATAAGCATTTTTATCACATAGCTGCTGATCTCTCTGCCAGTATTATGTATATTTATAGAATTCAATGAGGACACTTTCTAAAGCCACATGGAAATTTCTGGAAATGTGTTAAGTCTGCACTGATGTGTAACAGCACACAGGTTGTCCTGCCAGTGACATTGGTTATCTTATGCACTGATACGCCACCTAGATGTTACTGCAGGAACTGCAACTTTCCAGAGTTACTGATTGCATGGTGGGAACTCTTTTTAGCATGCTTTCAGGATAAACCCAGCACCATGGTGGTATTTTAGAAACGTTATAAAGTGTCACATCCTATACTGATCACTAGCTTTCACCCTAGAGGTTAGTGGGTTATATGTGAAAGGGGAGAACCCGTATGTTGGTGCTCCTCTCCTGGGAGGAGATCTTGAATGACTGTTTAATAAATGATGAAATCTCCCCCATTTTTGTGAATGGCATTTTATTTGTTTTTCTCGTTCTGGAGATTGATAATTGGGCTTCACCCGAATTGATGCTTATGGGGTAGCTGTGTACACAAAGTACTTAAGCATTGGTTTTCACAGCATGTCTTTGCTGACCATGTAATGAGCGTTTCAAGCAGTAAAATGACTTGTTTCCCCGGCAGATGTTCACTGTGTACTTTTCCTTTTGGGTGTGTGGTTTCTCACCAGCTCTTGGCAAGATGCGAGGACTGAGCGTGCTTTGTTATTCTGTGGAACTACAGACACCGATGAAATCACCAGCCTCCATTCACACACAAACACTGCCGAGGTCTGTTACCAGCGCTGCCAGTATTTCTCATCAAACCGCAGTGATCCCGGGGATCCAGATAGTCTAAAGCTTGTGAAATACATATATATTATGTTATAGATCCCCTCGTATCCTGATTGTGAGGATACAGTATTGTGTATAGCGCATTACTCAGAAGGGTTAATAATTGCACACAACCATTGGTCATTTTTGTGACCTCATTTAATGTTTATGGGAATGCAATTAATTATATAGTGTGACAGGTAGACTTATGCTGATCACAATCAGATTCTAGAGCAGCTTGGATGGCTCAGCGGTTAGAATTGATCGCTTACACCGCTAAGGTTGTAAGTTAGATTTTGTATGTTGTCACATTGTCTGCGTGGGTTTCCACCGGGTGCTCAGGTTTCCTTCCACACCCCAAAAACATGCTGATAGGTAAATTGGCAGCTGACTGTTTGTCTCATTGCACCTATGTATCAATCCTCAATATCCTTTGTAATTTAAGCTTGCGGGCAGGGCCCCTCTTCCCCACCCATTCTATTTGCATTCCCCATTGTACAGCGCTGCAGACACTTTGTAGTGCCTAATAAATAAGTGTAACTAATAATAATAATTTTACCTCTGGCATTCTATAAATGTAGTGTAAGTAGTAGCTAGAACCTGATTGGTGACTGTGGATAAATCACAATGGAAGCTGTTCCTATAGGAATGTGCTATGTATCCCCTTCACAGTCCCAGGTGAATAGGACTCCTCCATCAGCTTTATATAGATTCCCTTCAACAATTGGTAAAGCTTTGAGATGAGGGAAATCAATGCGTCAAGGACAATACAGATATTTATCAGACAAGGATTATGTACCCCTCACTGTGCGCTATACAATGATGGGTATTGGTGATTATCTGCCCGGGGAGGTAATAATGACAGGGCATAAGTAGTTATCAGCTGCTGACTGATCCAGTGATCCAGGATATATGGATGATGTATTGGCAGATTTGTCTTATAAGACTATGGCCTAAATTCACGAAGCGGTGAGTTTCCAGGGGAATTGAAAAGTGGGGATGTTGCTCTTAGCAACCAATCAGATTCCAGTTAACATTCTCCAGTATGTAAAATGAATCTGAGAGCTTGAATTTGATTGGTTGCTATGGGCAACATCCCCACTTCTCGATTCCCCTGCAAATTCCCCGCTACGTGAATTTAGGCCCATATGTCTAGGCTCATATGTCTGAGTATGACGCTCAGCTGGAAGCACCTGTCTGACGCAGCTTCTCACTGTAATGATCTGGGAGATTTATAGGTAGGACTGGGCTGATGAATGTGACTGGCTCATCATTGCGCTGCCTCTCTGTATAGGCTATCAGGGATTTGCTTGCAGCCACTATCTCTCATGCTGATAGAATAGAGTGAACCCCCCCATTTGTGACTTAGTAGTTACCATATTGCTGTGTATGTTGCATTTGATCTGTGTTGTTTATTCTACCATTGTATACTAACCAGGGGGATTGGGTAACTACTTCCATCGCTCATAGATACCTTTAACCGTAGGGCCCTCCCCTTAAATTTCTAATCTGTTCCTTTTTAAAATGGCAGCAAATAGGAATTGTGAATGGGCCATTAGTATGTGATAACATGCCTGTACTATGCCCCTTAGCACTTACAAACACAGGGCCGGGTCCAGCCTTATGTACTATTGAACGTTCAAGCATAAAGTTACGAGTGGGCAGAAATGATGTTGGTTGGTTGGTCTGCATACAAATAATAACATTCATTTTAACTCCCCTGCAATTCAACATGGTTTTGCCAACTTGTAACTTTATGTTTGAAAGTTCAATAGTGCATAAGTCTGGATCTGGTCCACAACATGGCCCCCTGCGCATAATGGTAATTTATCTGAATCCTGGAACAAGTGGATTTCATGTGACATGACACTGCAATCCGGTTTCCTCCTACATTCCAAAAATATACCGGTAGGTTAATTGGCTGCTGACTAAATCAATCCCCAATCTCCCTTAGAATGTAAACTTGTAAACTTTTCCCCACCCATTCTATGTGTCTGTATTGCTCATTGTACAGCACTGCGGACATTTGTAGCACCTAATAAGTGGAAATAAATAGTAAATAAATGTAACCAGTGCCCTGTCCAAGCACATACTGATAGCTTCATCTGTTACTGCCTGTCTTGTAACAACTGGGGCAATCAGATTTTGTATTGTCCTGTTGTTTATTAGTTTTAGACTCTGCTACCACGTTTCCCCGATGATAAGGCCTACCCTGAAAATAAGCCCTACACTAATTTTTGTAAAACAGTCCAAAATAAGCCCTACCCTGAACATAAGCCCTACCCTGAACATAAGCCCTAGTGAATTCCCCAGGACTTGGGGGCATGATGAGCATAAAAGCAGGACTGGGGGCATGATGGGGATAACAACAGGACTGTTTATATAAATATCTGTCAATGTTAATTAAAATATGACCTTCCCCAAAAATAAGCCCTATGGTGTGTTTTTTTTGGAACAAAAAAAATAATAAGACAGTGTCTTATTATCGGGGAAACACGGTACATTTTTCCTAGGTTCATAAAATAAGCAATGACACACACAATAGTAAGTATACCCTGGCTGTAACATGCCATGAGAAGCCTGCAGGCTATTGACTGTCAGCATGTATAAGGCAGGTGATCATCACGTATCTGCATACGCACACTCCTGTTACGTGGATCTCTCTATCATTTCCCTGCCTCGCTCTTCCCCATTGGGTGGCAGCTTGCATTGGATGAAATATGTCCTTGTTTATTGTGGATGGCATTTCTGCGTGTTATGTTCTTGGAGAGAATTCGGAGTGTCTGATATCTGACAGCAGTGCACGTACAGTGGATAAATATAGACCCTATGCGAGTTGTAGGTGTGATTACACAGTCAGGCTAAAAATGACCCCTTTCATGCTGCTGCTGAAAACAGTGGGCGTTCAGTAACACATCCACACAGCCCTTCACTGAGGTTGTGGCTTGTTTTTTTTTTTTTTTCTTGCTAACCTGCAACTTCAGTCTTTTCCAATGATGAAGCACTAGCCGTGTGATTATGCCGCAGGAACTTCACTTACCCGGGAGTTATTAGCGCTGCTGCACCTCTAACCTCACTCCTATGGAGACCACTGCCATTTGCTGGAGCCGATCAACCTTGGTAAACTTTATAAAGGGGCTCGGTAGGTGATGATTATTTTCCAGCATCTATAATCTGCTACAAGAATGTTGCAAACCGCAGTTCTGTCATCTGTAGTCAGTACTTTACAGTCCAGCAGTTTCTCTAGTGAGTTTTAACTTTACTCATAGATGGCATTGGAAACTTTTATTATTATTATTATTATTATTATTATTATTATTATTACTATTATTCTCCTCTATATTTAAGGCACGTGACTTTCTGATTAGAATAATTCCTATTAAAAAGTAGCTGTCTTTTCTAGAACGGATTGGTGTTTGCATTCTACATTGTGATTAATATCAGCAAAGCCCAATGATTATTTAAAGAACCATTTACCATAGTTAACTGTATTCACGTCTATGTTCTTGGCATGACGCTGACGTTGCGTGACATGTATTTCTGTGTGCAGTGGGACTTCTTGGCATAATTGTGTGGAAGTCGGGGTGGATGGGGTCGGGGTGTCAGTGGCCCTCAGTCACACCTACATATGACTTTTACCTATAGGTGTCCTGTCTACTGAGAGCCACAGCTGCATTTCCAATACCTGTCTGCTATACAGTAACTAAAGTGTGATTATCAGACTCCATTTCCTTATGCCTGGTGCACCTATACTGATCTAGCACCTATACTGATCTAGCACCTATACTGATCTAGCACCTATACTGTCATGCACAAGCTACACAGGCAGATGTTCATTAAAGAAGGGTGCGATGCTGCGGCTATCATTTATCTTTAAATGGTCACCTTTATAATACAATTAGGTTATGACCTGCTAGTTATTGTATTCTTAACATATCGGTTTGCTGATTCTGATGTAGTTAATATGGCGCTCAAGGGAAATGTGTAATTGTTCTCAGTGAATCTACTTGGAGGAAGAATAACTTGGTCGTTCTATATCCTGGTAGCCAGAGCTCCCCTGTAGTATAGCACCATGGTACAATATACATGTTGCTAGTTACTATGGTCTGTTATGCAGATATATATTTAGTGTAGAGAGACATAATACATGAATATACTACCTGCATGCACTGTCATTGGGATTTCCCTGCTGTTTGGTTATTCTGATGGGTCTGTGTTACACTGTAGTGATAGCAGCACTATTCCCCCCGGAGCTGCCTCCAGGATGCTGCGTTGAAGCAGCTGGCTCCCAGCTCCCTGTCTCCCCTCCACAAGGTGCTGGTGCACAGAAGGCTAAGCCTGCGCTGGCGTCCGGCCGGAGAATCTAAGTTATGGAATTTCATGCATGGAGAATCGGGGCTGGGATTTTCTTTTCTTTCTTTTATGCTGCGTGAAATGAAATGCAGGGAAGGGACCCAGCCAGGGCCAGTGCCTGGTACAAGGTGTACCACCATATTCACTTCACTGGCCCAGTATAAAGGGTACTGAGTCAAATACTAGGTGACAGTCCCCAAGTAATTGTTGTGTATCCTCCGCTGGATAAGCCACCTACTAGGCACTGGTGTTCTGGGCTAATCCAGTGTTTAGTTTACATATGATTCCTCTGCGATGTCTTTCTAGTAATGTAATAGGATTAATAATCTGCTGTATTCCATAGTGACATAATTACCTCTACTCCCTGTAACAGCGCAAAGTATAGCACATTACCATCCCATAAATGCTACCGTGAAGACCTGCTAAGGTGTATTATAATAATAATAATGTGTTGAATTAAGACTCCTCCAATACTCCACTAATAATAAAAGGTCATCTACAATTTGCCCTCTCCTGGCCGCCCTATAACCTTTCACTAAAATCTTTCCTTTCCTTGCAAAACCAAGTTTCATGTTTAGTTCCCTGTGTTATACGCACTGCACGCACTGCCAGTGCAGCCACCACAGCCCATGGCAATACTGGCATCTCCTGTGCCATCCTGTACTGGACTGGGTGCAGGCCGCTGTTAAAGTAAATGCCTGTTACCCCAGAATTCCCGGCCACATGGTTCCACTGGGTGGAATTTACAGCTACCCGTCCTGTTTGGCAGCTCTCAGCCATCCACTATAATTGCCTTCGTTTGCTGTAGATCTGTGTCCCTCTTCCCTTGTTTATGTCTTGTTTGTTTTGTCTGTGGTTTACAAGCTTCATGTCATGGGTGCGATATTGGCAGGTTCCCTGAGGTTCCTAACAACGCGTTCACACTGCTGACCCAGCTATTACCTGGCTTTTTAAACATATATTGTTAATTGGAATCACATCGGCAATATATTTGTTGGAAATCCATAAACAAAATTAAAAATTATCCTGATAACAGTCCTTTACTTTATATTATTTATTATTGAATGCACGCACTAAAAAAGGGGTATTAGCCTACTTTTACTGTTTCTAGGTTATCCTCCATGTTGGGTTCATTGACTGTTTATATTGTGAATAGCGTTCTATGTAGGATGCATTGTATATTCTATCAGTCAGACACACTATTCATGCACATAATATCAGTGACACGGACATGGGAGATAAAACTCCTGTAATGGGGTGCTGGTGAACCGGATTGTAATTGAAGTTGATTTTTTGGCTGGAAACAGGAAAGTGTTATATAGGAGCAGCATTTACATATTGGGCCTGTAGTTTCCTTAGAGACTCCCATAGCCCAGTGGCTTGTTCTTCTCTCCCATTACAATGTACTGTTTTCTACTCGCTGTACCACTTGATGTATATTTAGTACTTATGTATGGTCTTCACTATGTGTATTTCAGCTTCGCCAGTGGGTAACGGATACATAAAGCCACAAGTACAGCCAGCATCCAGCGCACAGAGAGATAAAGGACCTCCGACCATGTTGCCCATAAACATTGACCCAGAAAGCAAACCTGGCGAATATATTCTCAAGAGCCTATTCGCCAACTTTACTACACAAGCGGAACGCAAGATCCGTATCATAATGGCGGAGCCTCTGGTAAGTCCGGCAGTACCTGTAATAAAAAATTCACAATAATTGAAAAATCGTATTGTGTAGTTGTCTAATATTGTATATTATTTTATTAACACAACCAGCGGCCTCTCTCCATCTAACCGGCACCTTTACTCATTAGAAAGAAGCACCCGCATGTTATTCTATACTAGCAACAACTGATATGGAGACCGTCCAGCTGAAGAGGTCTCCATAGTTTCCTACCTCTGTTGCTTCTAACATGTCTGTAGCAATTGCCAGCTACATTCACTCATAGTCACGTGGAAGCCTTTCAGTTTTACCTCCGTATTAAATCTATTGCACTTTTACATGTTTATTTTAGCTTTGTAGATAATATATTAACTAAAATATATGTAGAAAAATCTTCATATCTAGCTCTGAAGCCGTTCTACTGAATACATTTATTACATATATATATATATATATATATATATATAAAAATATATAAATAAAAAATAAATAAAAAATCTCCCAAATATAACATTGATTTCTCTAGGCTTCGTTCACTTGGTGTCGGACCCTATTTATATTGTAATGTGCATAGGTCCATCTTCATTCCTCGTGTCTTGCATTCCATACACATCTTCCTGATCATTGCCCAGCTGCACTCTATTGTCATAAGATCTTTATACACTGGCAGAACACATTACTCAGCACTTTATGTTTTGGGGTAAGCCGTCTGCTCAGTTCATCCTAGATTTATTTCTACTTAGATGGCTTCTTTACATGCACATCTGTTCTGCTTTCCACACTCACTTACACAGTAGTGGCAGCTTATGGCATCCCATTAATCCAAGCTAAAATTCCTGTCTCTACTGCCTTCAGAAATAGAATCATAATTTTGCCTTGAAACCTAAATCCTGACATTTTTGTCTGGGCAAAAGTATGACATCCTAATACTGGCACCGCACATGTGTCTCTATAATGGAATACATCACATGAGCAACTTATTGGGGGTTTACAGTACACAGGAGTGAACATGAATGAAGTGGGCATGACCGGGCGCTGATCCAGACCATGAATATGTCGCCATTTTACAGATGTGACACTTTATAGCGGTTTGGGGATTGTGTCAAAAGGCTGCACTAATGTGTAACAGCACACAGGTTGTCCTGCCAGTGACAATGGTTATCTTCTGCATTGATACGCCATATAGCTGTTACTGTTGGAACTGCAACTTTTCAGAGTTACTGACAGCATGGTGTGTAAGCATATTAGCATGCTTTCAGGATAAATCCATCGCCATGCTGTATGTGAATGTCCATCTAGATACTGTAATTCTGCTTATGCTTATTCCACCTTAACATGAACCATTGAACAGCATAAAACCCCATTGTCACATTTAATCCACATAGTTGACCTAAGCAATCTCCAGCCACTGCTGTGTTTGTACCTGCCTTAATATAGGCTGCAGCAAAATAGCCCATATAGATCACATGTTTGGTGACGGTGGTGTTTATAAAATGAAGAATGACCTCTAGCTGTAGTCGGCTCTAGGGATAGTACGCTCTTTGAAATCAGTTGTATCCATGTGTGTTAATTGCAAAGCTCACAATACTCGGGTGACACTTTGAAGATCGCGACGCTGGATGAGAAGTAAAAGCGTTAAGAAATGTCTTCTCTGAGGCAGATAAATGCAAGTAATTATTGAAGCGATGATTAATTCAAGAGGGCACATTGAACATTTTCCTTAACATCAAGGAACCAGGGCTGTGATCTCCTGAAGATCATGGACAGATTCTCCCAGAAATATCCTGAAAAGCGTTCTGCTGTGTGACTAGGTGATATCTAATATGTAGTTATAAGCTGGAATTAACATGTCTATATGCCTGTCACAGATACAAATATATATATTTATTAACAATACTAATCTGTTCTGGTACACTGGGGATTAGAAGAGTTCAGCAGAGATTAGTTTAAGGTAAAATGTCTATCTGGAGGTAGGAAGTCTATAGTAGTGAGAGAAGGAGTCCTGTTCCTGGACCTTCTGGAGAAGACTACGAGGCTTCAACCCTGTCCATGCCAACTTTGTATTGGTTTCATTCAGCACAATACATGTGTATAGCATGTAATACGGAGGGTGGTATGATGATTAGCTGTAGTATAAATGTAGCACACAGCTAAGTCATCTGTTTACGCCTTCTGACCCCAAGAAGTGTCAGGTTGGTGTCAGGAATACCAGGTGTGGATACAGGAGGAGCACCATTACACAATCTTAGAATGCGATCCATATACAGGTGACTGGTAGCCATGTTCAAGACTGTGCTGTAACTAATAGAACAATAGTAATAAAAGTAATAGAATTACTTAAAGTCATTTTTTTTATTTATGTGGCCACCCAGTTTCAGGCTATTTCCAAAGTCATTAGTACAAAATTATACAAAATTAACTTATAAGTTAGAGTCAAAAGTCTCCTCCAGTGAGAGGCCAAAAAGGCAGATCCTGGGATGGATAGGTTGTATATTACTAAATTCAAGTATTGTGACACCAGCAGAACCACTGCTCCACTTGGACAGTTCCAGAGCACCTCAGAATTATAGACCAGTAAACCAATAGTAAATTACTGGTGTGGATGAGCGGACCTTCAGGAACCAGAACCAGACCATGTACCAGCAATAGGAGGGGTAATTGGATATCCAGGAACCATATATATGTAGTGACTGAATGCTGTCATCAATCATCATCTGATATCATCNAACAAGCCTAAGCCAGTGATAAGATTCAGAAATAAATCATCCATAACCTGTGGTCAGATCAAGAATCAAAAGGACCACACATAAGCCACGGCCGCCACTATAAGAGAACTGTATGACTGGCAATGGTGGAGTGTCAGAAAGTCATAGGTAACACGCCTACATAACATCTACAAGCTAATATACAGCCGGAACTATCACAAACAAAGCAAACCACAGGCAGAACTAACACAGGTGCCTGGCAGTGTATAGAGGCTGAAAGCGCACAAAGCAGGACCCCCGTGTGTGTCCTTCTTATTGACATGTGAAGAACCCTGCTCCCTAGAAGCAGCTTCGCTATAGTGTTACGTAAATCTTTTCTGTTATACTGGTAATGACAGGCGCTCTATATACACAAATATTTATCACCTAAATCACTTATTCCTGCATTGAAAGGAATTCCTTACCATTGATATTGGGGAACTTGCTTGCAGTTGTATCACAAGCGTCACTGAAACATAACACTGTATATCACACAGCAATTTATCCATCCAGTTACTAAAATAACTCAATGTGTCCGGAACTGTATCAGGACACCGGGAGGATATCATCTTGGATGGCACTTCTCGCTTCGCTGTGTACATTGCCACAAGTAAAGCAAATGATTTTCCACATCCGTCACTGCATGTCCTTCATTATAAATAGAGGACCGTAAGGATGCACAAAGTCTTGTAAGTCAAATCAATATACATATCCCACACTATTTGCAAATCATTAATAAAATGTGATTATGTCTACATTATGGCCATGTTGTGTCATTAGCCATCTGCTTCCAATTCTTTTTTATTCTTTCGCAATAGAAATTCTAGAAACAACGAGAAAGAAAGGTATTAAAAGAGTAGCAAATCCAATCTAAAGATTTTTCAAGAGTGGGTAAAACCATGATGATTTGCAGGGGGGTAAAATGAATGTCAGTGTTTGCATGCAGGAAGAATACTTTATTGTTGCATGTTGCACACAGATACTGACCAGTGTTACTGTTACACTGTTATTACACTTGTGCTGGAAACATCATCTCTCACCTGTAATACTGATTGTAACTAATTCAATTTGCCTCCCCTGCAATTCAACATGGTTTTACCCACTCTTTCGATTGGAACTGTTTATCTTATAGTGTATGGCCAGCTTTTGTTAGACGTTACAGATCATTTTCCTGTCCCTGGAATACAGTAGCTCTTTATTATCCACTGTGGGTAGATTGTCTTTTAGGAATAACCGTTGTCTAGTATGTGATTCCCGTCTTGTGTGGTAATTAGGACTCTACATTGTCCATGTATTTTCTTTGACACTCATTCTGCATAAAAGCAATTTACTGCCTACGTTTCCTCTGGGAGGTGGTAAAGCATATCAGTGGTGTTTTATTACCGATGTCTTGGCAAGCTGTAAGACCATATTACATACATACATATCTGGAAATGTTACACGCTATCTGGAAGCACAAAGATAAGAACTAGTAATAATACTTTAATGATATATGTGTTCTTGATAACTGTCGCCCCCTTTTTATTATCTGTTTTCACAGTTTGAGAAAAGTTTCATCCAGAAATAACAATGAAACAACCACTCTGGCCCTGGTCCTTCCTATTGATTCCAGTTATTTCATTTTTACTCACTGGAAAACCCATCATGATTGTAAAAGTGTAATATAACATAGTGATATTGTGGAAGAGATTCCTAGAGAAGGGTTGCCGTCTTTTAGTTTCTCCCTTCCAGTGATTTACATAAAATTGCTGCCTCAAACTGGGTCCTGGGAGATTTGCAGACACACATTGCCCAAAATTCAGGAGTCAGGAGAAATTCCGGTCACCCTGTTGTAGAGGATACACAAGAAGTTACTGTGTGATGGGTTGTTAGAATGAAGATGCTTTCGGATTATGGTCATTTCATTTTGAAGTATTGTACTTAGTATGTCACACTGCACAATCACTGGCCAAGTAAATGTAAGCTCTTCTCCTGGGGCGACAAGTCTTAGGAAAGATGTGTAAAGGCCTCTATGTGAAATGACTTTTCATACGTTCGACATACGTTTTCATATGGATTACCTGGAACTGGAAGTGCGTATAAGCTATGTATAGATAATAAAATGCTGTTATTGTCCTTTTATATACACACATTGCTTTCACCGTGACCTTATTCTGATCTTATCTGTTTGTAGGAGAAACCATTAACAAAGTCACTCCAGAGAGGAGAGGACCCTCAGTTTGATCAAGTAAGTGAATGTAAAGAATGTTAAGGTGATGACAAGGTGCTGTTTATAGTCTGGAAGTGGGTGTGTATATGGATATACATTCTCTCGTGTTACTTGGACATTTATGGACATCTTATTACAGACCTAAGTGAAAAAACGATACCGGTATCAGTGACTAATGCATTGAGCGCTTCTTGGTTTTTGTTTTATATCTGTACTCCTGGGGCTAGATTTGCTAAAATCAGGAAAGGAAAAATGGATATGTTGCCCATAGCAACCAATGGAATCCTGGCTGACATTCTCTAGAATGTAATAGGAAAGTGAGAGCTAGAATGTCATTGGTTGCTATGGGTAACAGCCCCCCTTTCACTTTTCCACAGTTTAGTAAATATGAGCTCAGGTTAGATCAGGATTGGAGACTCCCAGGTTTAGGGCTAGTGTCCCACTATCCTAGGAGAGTCGTGAAATCTCTTAGGACCCAGGTTGAGGCAGTCATTTTAATGTAAATCACTGCCTCAGCCCCAATCAGTACTATGAATAGGCAAGGCTCGATGACTTAACCCTTTCCTATTCATAGTAAACGTATGGGTATCGGGTGTGATTTACATACTGCTGACTTATGGTTTCTGCCAGGAGGGAGAAACTAAAAGTCATCAACCCTGGGTTAGAGCGCTCTCTCTCTCTCGCCTAATCCATTGAGCACCTTAGCCTGTCTCTGCTTTTCTAGAACTGTAGCCTTGTGAATTGTACTGCCATTTTTGGATACTCAGGGTATGAAGTAAGCCATCACACTAAGCCAAATACAATAACAGTCCTGGCCAGAGTTCTGTTCACATCGGAAACCTTCCTGTGAATTGGTGATTTTATCGCATGTAAATAGCAGATATTTTACAGCTCTGGGCACAGTGACTGCATCTAGCCTGTGTTGTAAGACTTCATTTTCTCCCATAATAACTGGTAGCGTCTGAAAAAGGGAATATTCACACATAATATGGTTCTCTGTCTGGGGACCATAGGGACTGTGGAGGGAGGATCATAGGGTAGTCACTATGTTGGATGATGGCTACAGAGGTGGTGGAATTTATGGCCAAATTATGTATTGGTGGTGGTTTGAATACCCGTGGTTCCGGAATAATTGGTATTCAAGCAGTATTTTTATTTTTGGTTTTTATGTTTTTTCTTTTTTTTTTGAAGTTGAAAGGAATCCCACGTAGAAAGTCACAATAACTTGTGCTTCTAAAATTACTTTTTATTTTTTTGTTACAGCATAATTGGCCTAAAGGAATTGGCAATAATTAGCTGTTTTGCGCGGTTCGCTTTTATATGAAAGCCAGTGTCTTTGGCGTTGTTTTTATGTTTTTACATATAATGAGCCTCCACTTACAGAAACCCACAGGAAACGCTAAGCCCTGGTTTTTGGTTGCTGGGTTAATTTGAGGTCATTTGTTATAACATTGTTCATGGTATTTGCAATTCTTGTGTTTTTATTATTTTGATGGAATTATTGTATTGCAGACATGTTTATTTTAAACAGCACATTGCTCCAATGTAACATACATAGATGGTAATAGCTTATGTAAATAGCTTGAATGGCCAGAACTGGTTCAGATAAACAATGGTATCAAACATTGACATTCACACGGTAAGATAAATTGTATCCAAAGATTTTTCAAGAGTGGATAAAACCATGCTGAATTGCAGGGGAGCTAAATGTCATTAGTTGCAATTAGTATTACAGGTGAGAGATGATGTTTCCAGCACAAGTGTAATAACAGTGTAACAGTAACGCTGGTCAGTATCTGTGTGCAACATGCAAAAACATAGCGCTGTACAGA
>JABWIB010000982.1:67425-88987 GCA_016617825.1 Platyplectrum ornatum
TGGAAACATCATCTCTCACCTGTAATACTGATTGTAATTAATTAAATTTACCTCCCCTGCAATTCAACATGGTTTTGCCCACTCTTGAAAAATCTTTCAATTGGAACAATTTATCTCATAGTGTATGGCCAGCTTTACTTTTTTTTTTTTAATGACAGTCTTTGAAAGTTTATCAGTTTATATGTGGAGACATACTTATAAACTGATTCCAAGTTCTTACGCTTCTCTCTCTGCCAGTCATTGACTCATTTTTAATCTTTATTTGACTCTTATTGGATTGCATTATGGTGTTTTTAATGATTTATTGATGTTTTTCAAATGTGGAGTAAAATGATTTTCTGATCTCTACCAATCACGTGTATGTGTTTCTGTGAATCAGCCATCTGATTATTGTATTATTGTATAAGTGTTGTGTTTGTGTGAATCAGCCATCTGATTATTGTATAAGTGTTTATATTATTGGAGGTTATCTAAGCTCCTAAAATATACAGCTGCTGTCTTTGCCAGATTTCTCCACCATTCTAAGACCCATGTCTAGCGCTGATTTGGATTAGGGGTTTTCCCCTTTCTCATGATTGTTTTCCAGATCATTTTATTTTGACTTATCATGTATGTGACATATGACAGTGTTTTACACAAGTCTTTCAGGAATTACAGAAACAGGGGATCATAAAAGATAAGTTGTATGTTATATGGTGAGGCCCCTCAACAGTGTCTAATAATGCAATAATCGTATTATACCATAGCTCATTCCGAAAGAATTGCCTTTTCTTAAATGACATAAGAGTGAAGGTCATGAGTGGCTATCACTCTCCACCAATCAGAGTGCCAATAGGTACCTAATGGGATTTACAGGGTTTAATTATCAACAAGGAAAAATCACAAGCAATGTGCACACTGCACAGAACCTGATGTCCTGTTATATCAAGGCATCTTATTATTTTCTCCTTCGTTCATATGACTGATATATTATTTACAATCTATATGACTTTCCAGCTGATCCCCAATGGCTCCAGCCATAGGATCCAGGCTGAGCGGGGTCCCTATGCCAATGTGCTGCATGCTGTGGAGGGATTTGCACTCCTGTTACTGTGCAGTTTTCAGCTGGCTACTCGGAAAGTTGCAGTTTTAATCCTGAAAGAGGTCCGAGCGTTATTCATTGCACTGGGGCAAACAGAGGTAAGATGACTGCTGTGCACACCTTTGCTGTATACCGTGTGTTGTGGCATAGTGTTAGTAGAGATGTTTTGTTATATTGTTCTTAAATGGACACAGTGATAGTGAATACAGTCAGTTTGTAGTAATCAGCCCACATGTACCAGGGTACTATGGCAGTGTTTGTGTCTTGCATAAATTAGTGGTTAATGTCTATTCAGTATAATTACCTATCATGTCAGTCTGGATTACACTTAATCTACCAGTACCGAATCATTGTGGATCTCAGCAGTTGATTTGCTCTTGATTATAGGAAGATGATAAACCTATGATTGATGTTCTGGATCAGCTCAGTCCATCAATACTTGAAAGTTTCCTGCATGTTGCAATGTCTGACTCGGTAAGTATTACATGAATACCTTATGCAATGTCCTTATGAGCCTCACCTGGTGTTTGTTTGATGTTTGAACAGCTGTGTCTCAGTAATATAGAGTAACAATGCATACAGGCTGCTCACTATTGAGAGAGATGATAATAAGAGAACCAAATTACTAGTCTGTGGATGGATCTGTCTAGATAAATGCATTTTCTACCAGGGAATTGGGTAATGTTTTAACCTTGAAGATTGAGTCTCTGTTTCTGCAAACTCTTATTAGCATTTCTCAATATTGAAATGCATTCACCATCTGTCTCCAGATAGTACACTATGCACCCGTACTGACATAATGTAGCTGGGAGCCACAGTACTTCGCATTGGACCATGTGTAATAATAAAGCCTGTGGTGTATATATCAGTTTGGAGTTTATAATACAGTTTGCTGTATGGTATTACAAAAGAAGTCTAGTATACGACTCACGGATGAAAGAGACTCATCTAATTTAATCATTTATTAGACAAGCGAACAAGAAAATATGTAAATATGGAGTCATGTTTCTTATGCAGAATCCTAATTTCAGGCTACAGAATAACAATATCACAAGGGAAATGTTTGGTGATAGAAAATGTTATTATAATATATTAGGATTTTATATGATTGGATTCTTTGCTTTGACTCCCCCCAGGCTGCCCTGCCTTTCACTCACAACGTGGACCTGCAGTGGTTGGTGGAGTGGAACGCGGTCCTGGTCAATAGTCATTACGATGTGAAAAGTCCTTCTCACGTCTGGATATTTGCGCAGTCGGTGAAGGACCCCTGGGTTCTCTGTCTCTTCACATTCCTGAGACAAGAGAACCTACCAAAACACTGTCCTACAGCCCTTAGCTACTCGTGGCCATACGCGTTCACCAGACTGCAGCTTCTAATGCCATTGGTGGACCCCAAGTAAGTAAGAGCAGCCTCTGCTATCATTTGGTTAATCACAGTGACATTGCTTTTTTTTTTAATGCAGCAAGTATGTAAAATGATGTCCCAGAGGGAATAAGTTTTCTGTCTACATTAATAATTCAACATTCATTTCCCTTTTTCTCTTTTTCTGTACTTCAGTTCAGTGTAGAGCCATAAGCCTGTAAGGGGTCGTCTTCATTTAAGAAAGGCTGCGATGTAAAATTGCCATTGTATTGCAGAGAAATGTTTCAGGATACAGGTCATCCTGTGTAATATTAAGAGTAGTTGTGTTTCTGTATAGAAGAATAACCATAACATCATCAAATCAGTATTTATGCGAAGGGAAGGATTAGAATACAACTCTGCAATAGGAACCAGGGGCAGCAGCAGAGTGTTTCCAGGATGAGAAACATCATTTTCACATCATCACCTCTTTCTCTGGTGCTGTCTCTCGTTGTTTCACTTCATCTCACGCTCAGTAGTCTAAAATATAAATATCTCTGTTTTATATTTTGTTTTTGTTAATGCTATGGGATAAATGTATCCCTTTATATGTGTAAATGATGAGGTGTAACCTTTGTCTGAGGATTTCAAATATGTCTGTCTATAAAACTCATGTATACATGAGTTTAAAATAGAGCTTTGAGATACTGAAATATTTTCTTGTGTGCTAACCTGACAGCACATAACCTGTGTAAACGTATTAATCTACATACCGTATTGTATGTGTATATATACACACTTTGTATAATATATAATATGCTTTTGTTTTCCATTTATTCAGTAGTCCAATTAATGCGAAGAAAACCAGTACAGCCGGCAATGCAGACAACTATGTGACACTGTGGAGGAACTATCTTATCCTATGCTTTGGCGTGGCCAGACCCAGTATTATGAGCCCTGGCCACTTACGAGCATCAACTCCAGAAATCATGGCAACAACACCCGATGGCTCAGTGAGCTACGATAACAAGGTGTGATGTCTTGTTACCCCAAGAAATAACTCTCTTTCTTATGTGTATAATAAGAGTATAGTTTCTCTTCATCAAACGCTAATGGATCCTGATGTGACCTGGAAGAACATACATGAACAAATGATTTCTCTATTTCTAGGTGATAGGAACGCCTTCGGTCAGCGTCCTCCTTAAGCAACTGGTTCCTATGATGAGACTTGAGAGTATAGAAATTACTGAGTCTCTCGTGTTGGGGTTTGGAAGGACCAATGCTTTGGTGTTCAGGTATGATGGATGAAAAGGTTTTCTAATCATTATTATCCGCCAACATATGATGGAAGCAGAATGTTCTGTATTGGTGTGAATGTAGTCTAGCTCAGGGATTCTCTATATGAACCACTCTGTGGAATGCGGGACAGCATGGCTGAGTTAAAGCATTTAGTGCTATTTATATTTTACATATCAGCAATACTAGATGAGGAAATATGTATCTAAGAAAATATGTAAAAGCTCAGGAGTTAATGTGCTAATATGATGGTGAAAGGAGATGAGGTTGGTCAGTGGTACTTGAACAGATTATATAGTGGGTAACTGGTATTCATCTAAACAAGGTTGAGAACCACTGCTCTAGCTTGTTTGAGGTTTCTGCTTTGAACCACAAAATGTGACACAATCACTCATAAATCTGAATCAGAAGTATATGTTATCATCGTTCCAATCCCATATTTAGTATGCAATTGATTTTATTTTCTTTTATGCATTTATTAATTGGGGGTTTTTTTATAGTGATTTTGTGATGGTTTTATTTTGTAAATAAAAAAATTAGTAAAAGTCTCTTGTAGGAAAATGCATTCAATTGAATTAAAACGGCTTATGGTAGAATCCCTGTGTGTGTGTGTGTTATGTCATGGTCTTTGAGATTTCACTCTATTTATTTAACTCATTACACTTTCAGGGAGTTAGTGGAAGAACTTCATCCTCTAATGAAAGAGGCTTTGGAACGGAGACCAGAGGTTAGTCTTGAAATCACAGACATGGGATAATTCTGTACAGCTGTTGGAGGTTTGATGCAGATTTCTGTAAATGAATATACACATTTCCAGTACCCTCACGTTTTGTTACATTGTGCTATTCTGGGATACTATTACTAATAAGTGTGCATTGCATCAGGCAGTATTATAAACAGGCATAGCCTAAATGAATGGGGTGCAGCTACTGCAGGACCAAGAGAACGAGGGGGGGATATATACTGTGTATAAATAGCTTGTCAGTCACTGACAGCGCTGTCACCTGCTGGCAGACAGGAGTAGCAGGGAGCGCTACTTAGCGGGATATGTTAGGGTCTCGTCGTTTGCAGAACTCTTCTAACTGAACAATCTTTTCTGAACCCAGAACAAGAAACGCAGAGAGCGCAGAGACCTGCTGAGGTTACAGCTGTTACGCATATTTGAGTTACTGGCAGATGCCAGCGTTATAAGTGACAAGTAAGTGATAAACCTTTTATAATAGGTGGTGAAAGCCACTCCGTGACTGAATTTTACTTAACTTTGCATCTCTTTTTCTGTAGCACTAATGGTGCTTTAGAGAGAGACACCCTGGCTCTTGGCGCCTTGTTCTTGGAGTATGTGGACCTTACGCGAATGCTTCTTGAGGCAGAGAATGACAAGGAAGTGGAAATTCTCAAAGATATCCGAGCACATTTCAGTGCCATGATTGCCAACCTGATCCAGTGTGTGCCAGGTACAGTTGCCCTTACCGTGTGGCTGTTTATCATTCACTCAGGATCACTGTGAAAGTGCAAGAAGCATAGACGTCATAATGGATTGGGATTAGAGTTACAAAGCTTAGCTATAGGAAAATGGAAAGTTCTTGTAATGGCAAAAGCCTCATAGTGTCAGTATGGAAAGTGTGACCCATGATATAGTAGTTCTTTTTCATTTTATTCTTTACAATAACCTATAATGTCTTTTATGTATTTTGTCTTATAGTATATTTCCATGTTTACCGATAAATACTATTTACACATTGTTTCTAGTTCACCACCGGAGGTTCCTATTCCCACAGCAGAGTCTACGGCACCATCTCTTCATATTGTTCAGCCAATGGGCCGGGCCCTTCAGCATAATGTTCACTCCTCTGGACCGTTACAGTGATCGGAACCATCAGATCACAAGATACCAGTACTGTGCTTTGAAGGTAAATCATGCCGTATATAATCAAATGTAGCTTGTATGTGAATGTTGTAGAGCAGGGATACTCAGACCTCTCTGTGGTGGTATTAGGTGATAGAGGTCATAATTCATAAAATATCTTGGAGTCTGAATGGAATATCTTGAAAATGTACCATAATCAGTGCAAAAGATATATATGTACAGTCAGGTCCATAAATATTGGGACAATGCCATAATTTTTGGGCTCACATCACCCGACACTGGGTTTCATCCAGGCCTCTACTGCAAATGTCTTCAGTTCCTGCCTGTTCCTGGGGCATTTACCCTTCAGTTTTGTCTTCGTCAAGTGAAATGCATGCTCATTCAGATTCAGGTCAGGTGATTGAATTGGCCATTGCATAACATTCCACTTATTAGCCTTAAAAAAAAAAAAGGCTTTGGTTGCTTTTGCAGTATGCTTGGGGTCATTGTGCATCTGCATTGTTAGTTCAATGAGTTCTGAAACATGTGTCTGAATATGAGCAGATAATAATGCCCAAAAGACTTCATCCTGCTGCTTCTGTGATCAGTCACATCATCAACAAATTCAAGGGAACCAGTTCTATTTGCAGCCATACACACCCATGTCATGACATTACCACCACCACTCTTCACTGATGAGGTGGAATGTTTTGGATCATGAGCTGTTCCTTTCCTTCTCCATACTCTTCTCTTCCCATCACTCTGGAAAAAGTTTAACTTTGTCTCATCTGTCCATAGGATGTAGTTCCAGAACTGTAATGGCTTTTGTAGATGTTGTTTGGCAAACTCTAATCTAGTCTTCTTGATTTTGTGGCCAATGATTTACATCTTGTGATGAACTCTCTATATTCACTCTTGTGACGTCTTGATTGGTCACTGTGGCACATATACACCGACCTCCTGGAGAGTGTTCTTTATTTTGCCAACTGTTGTGAAGGGGGTTTTTTTTCCACCAGGGAAACAATTCATTTACTACAGTTGTTTTCCTCTTTTTGGTATTTATTCCTAAAATATGCATAAAAAGAAAGTATATGTATATGAGATAATGCTATTGCTGTTTCTTTAGAAGTTAAGTACTGCCCCTTTAATTGGAAACTCATCTTTAGACGGCTATATAATGTCTCAATTATAGACATACATAGTTGCCATTGGAACTAAAATCTCACAACAATAGCAATGTGATACTTTTATGATACGTTCTTTCTTAATATCCGCTGCTTAAGTTTAATGTCATTATTTTATGATGTTTTATAAACGCTTTTAACCTGTTCAATTATTTCGAGGATATAAATGTCCGTATTCCGATGATGTCATTCATATTCGCCCTGACAAAAGCTCATTGAGAGCAGAAACGCGTCGGCCTTAGAGACATATAAAAACTTTTTTTTTAAAACTGTCTTAAACATCCCTTTTACCCTTTTGGATACTAAAGTGTGGACTTTTCAAAACCCATCCTAACAAGCCTAACAAGCGAGAGAGGTACCCCTTGCTGATCAGACTATGTTGCAGTAGGACCCACTTTGTAATGCATATTGATTGATTTAAGTTGTGGCGGACTTTATTCAAGTGGAGTCTAATAAATTTGCGCTTTATGGAATAAATTATTGAAGAATACTTTATTTTCTATATACATCACCGAATACAGCGCTGATTGAAGAGTGTTTATCCACTAATTACTGACTTTTGTTCTAGGTGGTTTTGCAGTACCACCATAACACTCAAGCTGCCGTATCAGTAGCGCTTCTAGAATTTTTTTCTCAATATTCAGTTGTTTTCCTGGTCTTTTGGTGTTGCTGACCTGTCCGATGCGTTCTTTCTTTTACAGAATGTTCCAAACATTTGATTTGGCCGCACCTAATGTTTTTGCTATCTCTCTGATGGATTTGTTGATCCTAATGATGGCTCGCTTCACTAATAGTGACAGCTCTTTGGATCTCATATTGAAAGTTCATAGCAACAGATTCCAAATGCAAATGTAACACCTCGAATCAACTCCAGACCTTTTACCTGCTTAATTGATGATGATATAACAAGGGGAATAGCCCACCCCTGTCCTGTCCATGTCCTTTTGACTTGATAGTCCCATCACTTTTGGTCCCTGAGAGGCATAGAAACTTGTTGTAATACCTACAACATTCACCTGATATGGCTGTAACTGCCCTCAAATTAAAGATGAAAATCTGCAGTAACTGCACACTTGTTTGTTTCATTTCAAATCCATTGTGGTGGAGTATATATAAAATATATGAATAGTGCCAATAGTTATGGACCTGACTGTATATGTTGGTTGTATGTCCCTAGCTGCATGATATGCAAGGTGCTATTTCACCTGATTCTATAGTTCTGAAGTGAGTAACTGGGACTTCCCTGACTCACAGGAATTAGAATTAGAATTAGATGTTGTTTGTTTTCGGAGGAGGATACTTTTTGAATGGAACTGCAGAATACATTACATATGTTTTGGTTCCATACCAGATACATTGTTTATTAGCAGCAGTAAAGACACTATTTGTATTCGGAAGGGACTAATTTAAGTATCCCATCCAAAATATGTCATGTACAACATACACAATCCGTACATTCCAGCCAGGTAAATCAGTGAGAACCATCTTTGTTGTATTTTATTATAGTTAGTTCTTTATCCTTCACTTTCTATGCTAAATAATTGCTTCTGTCATCAGAATGTGAATGTATGCTGCTATCACTAACCTAATGTATTCTTTCTTCTGTCTGACCAGGCCATGTCTGCTGTTCTGTGCTGTGGACCCGTCTTTGACAACGTGGGGCTATCTCCTGATGGCTATCTGTATAAATGGCTTGATAACATCTTGGCTTGTCAGGACATGAGGGTGGGTAATGTTATATGAAATGTAATAAAATGGTAAAGCATTATCGGGGGAAGATATAATAAGATATAATTGGTAGCATGCTTTTTATGCAAAATATAATATAATAGTTACTAGAATATATGGATCAGCAACAAGGATTATGTGTTTATTATCTGAATTACAATTTAAATATAGTTCTTGTGCATCAAACAGATACCAGTTTTAAGAAGAACAATATGGTATTTTACTATTTAGTCCATGGTATACTGTGAGATCCTGTGAGAGTCCATATAGTGAAAGCATATATAGAGTCTCTGTAGCAGGGTCATAGATCATTTCTGACCATGTAATTTACATCAGTCATCTGAGATTTAATTGAAAACCATTTTCCAGATAACCTCTCCTGGGGTATTGTCCTAATCTGTGTTAGATAGAGAATAGGGGGCTGATCCAGAGTTGCATTTACACATTATTTTAAATGTAGACCAGAGCAATGTTGCATTGTGAGGGGTAAATCTATTGTGTGTTTAATACAGCATGTAGTTTGCTAGTATATGCTTGTCTTATCATTTCCTAATTTTGTGACTGGACCATTGACTTGTTCTTCAGTGAACATTAGAAATCTCTTCCTTTTTTTGAGCGATTTTTTTTGTCCTAGAGAAATACAAACTATAAATGCATTGTTTGGGCAGCGAACCCTCAGTACCTGTGCGACAACATATCTATGGCTTTGGCGTTTAGTGTAATAAAAAGAAAGTACCATTTAAACATCTAGTGGAACAGGAAATAAGAGCGTTGGTGCCCAACTAATTCCAAGCTGTCTAGTGCACAACAGTAATATTAAGCTGTTTGATAAGTAATTGTTAATAAGTGCTGTAAATTATTCTTACCTTGGGTTTGTGTGAATAATTTAATATAATATAATTTAAAAAGTATTTTTGTCTTTACCTGAATAGTTATTACACTATTTTGACCCAAAAACATAAAACATGGGACTGCTTGGTAATTATTTAGTTTCAGGGGAACCTCGGAAAAAATATGGAGATGCTCACTGGGAACCATCGGCCTAAGAGTATTCTTTGTACTCTTGAATGGACATGATACTATAAACACATTGAACTGACTTGCTCTGCTTGATCATTTATATCTACCGCAGGTTCACCAGCTGGGATGTGAGGTGGTCGTATTATTGCTGGAGCTTAATCCTGACCAGATTAATCTCTTCAACTGGGCCATTGACCGCTGCTACACTGGGTCTTATCAGCTGGCGTCTGGGTGCTTCAAGGCTATTGCAACTGTTTGTGGAAACAGGTATCTATGTTGTGAACATGTGTGGCAATACTCCTGAGAGCTCCAACAGATTGCTGGCTTCTCTCGCAAATATTTCCCTGGCACTGTACAGAAACAGATTACAGCGAGATTTAAGGGTAAAGTTCTGGTCAACCAAATAAACCAATTAATATATATTCTAGTGTTAATAAGAGAGCATCAGTAAGAACGTTTTTTATTTGATTTGGTATTATTATAACATGGGGTATTTAATGCTGATAAAGTGACAGCACAATTAGCTCCTTCCAGGTGAATACCCTCATTATATAGGCAACGTCAGAGGGCTTCCTAACCCCTAGGTAAGTCTGCAGCTTCCACTGACGTTTACTCACCCTCTGCAAAATGAGTATAATGAATTCTAATGAAGACAATATGGATTAATAACACTCCATCCCTGCAGCCTCCTAACTTACTTACAAATGAGGGGAGACTCGTATGGGATAACTATAACAGGAGCCTGCACACGTCAAATGGAACTAGTCCTTACCTTGCTATTACAATAACCCCTCCTTTCATGTAGTGAAAACGCTTCCGCCCAGGGTCATCACTATTGATCTGCTCGCAATGTACTAACAAACAGCGCATAGCATTTATACGTAGAGTGCCAAGAGCTGTTTTATCTCTGAATCCAGAGGACCCAGGTCCGTCCTCGTAATGCGGTGCTCCTGAATGCGCTGCTGGCCAAAAAGGAGGCTTTTCCAAACCTAGTGATTTGGAACATGGTTTAATGTCTGCTGCTCATCCTTTATCACCAGGTATCACCCACAACTTCAAATCTGTTCATTATTATTATTATTATTGTTTTTCTCATTTGTATGTATGGGTGAATATATATTAGGCATCATATAGACGTTTACACTTGGTTTCGTGATATGGGTGCAGTATAATTAGTTACCTTGTATTCTGTTTCTATAGATATTTGCACTTGGGGTACACATGATGATTACCTTTTACACACTTTTCTTCTGAATAAATATACTATTTGTGTGCTGAGGCCTCATGATGATTGGGCAGGACGTATTATTGTTCTTGCACAGAAAAGGCCCTTTAAACATGACCTCTCCTTTCTCCGTGTCCTTGTGCTTGATGAGGCTGACCAGATTGTTGTAGAAACGGGTCAGGTTTCCATTTGGGAACCTGATTATAGCGATTTCCCAGTGTCTGAGCATTCCGGAAAATCACAGAGAAGCTTAATCTGCCTCAGCTGACTTCCTCTTATCACGGGCTATTAAAAGGCAGCTTATGTGGCTATTAATATTCTGCCGGGGAATAATATTATGTCATGAGGTAGAAATTCTCATGTAGGCACAAAATCTATGTAATCTCTGAATTATCAGCAATACGGTTCTCACAAGAGATCTAACAATGTTTAACTGCATATATGTATACACTACATTCTCTAACTACTTCTCTCCCTTACATATGTGTATTATGTATTGTCAATTTACCAAACACCAAGGCCTTCATTTACGAAGCAGGGAGATTGGAAAGTGTGGCTGTTGCCCATAGCAACCAATCTGATTCAAACTCACATTCTCCAATATGTAAAATGAAACGGAGAGCTTGAATCCGATTGGTTGCTATGGGCAACATCCCCACTTTTCAATTTCCATTCTTTGTAAATATAGGTCCAAGACCTCACACATAGAATGCAAATGAATGTATAGAAAAATAGTTATCAATAATAATCTGAATTTTATACAGGATACAGTACAATATACAGTGACATTGAAAGCAGTAAAAACACAGTCACAGGCACTATGACATCTTGTCATTTGTTATATATTTGAAATGCTGTATATTAAAACTATTACTTAAAAGCCCCTTTATTCTTCTCTGATTATTTTTCATGTGATTATAGCAATATATTTATGATCATACCCTTACTGTACTTGACCAATGTCCCCGTGTTCTGAGCAGGAAAACTGCAGAGTATACCAAAAATCCATCAGCATAATTCATAACTTAATTTATATAATTTATATAATATATTATAAAAGTATCGACTCCTACAACTCTCTAAAGATTTTTACTTATTGGTGCCTGAATTCTAGCACACCTCAGATGTCTGTGTCTTCTTATGGATTCTTGTATCTTGTTTCTTTGGGAGGTAAAGGCATGCATGCCTGCAGAATAGCTGGTTGCCACTAAGGGGATGGATGTATTGTTATTTAATAAGCTTGATGAATGGTATTCACTAAGCATTTGTTTTTATTTATTTGTAGGAACTATCCATTTGACATAGTGACTTTGCTGAACCTGGTGCTGTTTAAGGCATCCGACACCAGCCGGGAAATCTATGAGATATCAGTGCAGCTAATGCAGGTAAGATCTCAGGGGAGACGTCCTGTAACCAGTCTCTATAGGGCACTTTTGTGTGTCTTCATATTCTGCCCCAATTTAAATAACAAAACACTGGTGCTTATTTGATGTGGCAGGTCTGTCATGTGTTCAGTAATTTATAGATTGGATGAGCATGAATAGGAACAAAATTGCCTTGAATAAAAGGTGGTTGAAAAAGTTTAATGAGGAGGGGGGGTTTAGAATATAATTCTTAAGGGATTAAATCCCTGCCATTAATGCGTAGGGGTCTGCATGCCAGGTCTGAAAAATACCCCTGTGCTGTATAATCGTACCGCTAACCAATGCCTGGGCAGACCTCCATATCTAGCAAATCCTAATTGCATTGAGAGCTTGTCTATACTGTATATTGGAGTAAGACGTCCCACCCATTTCTGGTCGCAACCCCTGGCTTAAGTTAAAATTAAGAAGTAGGGGTATGGACATTTTTGAAGTGCTGTTATGGCAACATGAAAAATAATGGAAGTCAATGGAGATTTATAGTTCTTCAGTTTACTCAACAGGAGAAGTTACGATATGGCATGCCCCGTATACACCCCCACTTCGCACCTTGTTGATTGAGATTGAGAAACTTGTAATCTTTGCTTTAAAAGACTTAAAGATCAAACTTTAATATTCTATCATGAAATTGGTTAATGTGAAGATTATGCAGATGCAAGCGCAATCCAATGCAAACACACAGAAAACTCTCAAGTAAAGTCTGGTTGTAAAGTAAATGAGATGCGTTACTCTAATATTGATGAAGAAAACTTGTTTTATATGAATTCGCTTTCCAAATGTCAATATGTTTTAATGATATACTATTGCAAATCGCTCTCGCAATATAGAAATGTATGAAAGTAGCATTTATAATGTCCAGGTTCTATTGGTTACATTGTTTTATGCATCTCGTAGGTGCTTGAAGGAAAACTTTTTGTATATTCAAAGAAAGTCGCCGAGCAGAAGCCTGGCAGCATCCTGTATGGCACGCATGGGGTGCTCCCACCTCTGTACAGCGTTTCACTCATCCGCCTGTCTAATGAGCTGGCACGCATGTATCCTGAGCTTACACTCCCCCTCTTCTCAGGTATCTCTTCCTGTGGCTTTTGTTTGTGTAGAGATGTATATTAATTTGTGAAGAGTTCTTTATTGTATTTAGTGAAATGAATGGCATGTATTCCTGATTATAAAATGCTTTTCATTCAGTTTGCATCCAGCGAGCATTCATACTCACAAGTGCTATAACATCTTATGTATCTTATTAAATCCTAAGTTACATGAAAAATAATGTCGGGAAATAGAGTAAAGCATTATTTTGAATGCAGCAAAGCCTGCTTAGATTGCTACATAATGAGGTGTCTGTAAGCGAGCCAAATGATATGGCCCATTTAGATGTTCTAGGAAAAGTAGATAATCTGCTTCACTTTCAAAATAAAACTTCAGCATTTTAATTATCATCATCCGTCTTGTGTCTTTGCTGATGTAAATGTTTAGATCAACACAAAGCAAGTATTAATGACCATGTTGCAATGATTTAGAATGAGCTCGGTGAATGTGTAATTACAGGGTTTCTTTTTTCCCTCATACGTTATGTATTGCTTTCCAGCGCTTGCTACTTCATACATTACATTTTATCGCTTTGGGAATCTTGACAGTCGGGACCCGGAAGTTTAAGCACATAACACATGTCCTACAGGTGCCTACAGACTGTAGGAAGAATATAAGGGCTGCAATGTAATTCGGCATCCCAGGGGAGCCGCTGTGCACGGTTTGGGAACCACCGCCTTCCTGTATTCGGAAGTTTTCCCCAGTAGCATAACCAGGGTGTAATGGTGTAAACATAAGCGATCAAATCAGGCAAATCCTGTTATCCTTTTAATCTGCTACCTTAATCTTATATAGGCAGGAAGGGGCGAAGACTGGGGACTTGACTGCTTAACTGCTTGACATCCTATGGTATAGGGAGTTTTCCCAGCTAGGAGTTTACTTACCATTAAGAATCTCCTTTCACTACATTACAACAGCTGCAAGGAATGAACGAATGACTTAGCAATTCATATTCGCAGCGGGAGCTGTCTACAACCAAAGTTAGTGAGATGAATGTGTGATTTCTGCCCCTTTCATCTCACTTGCCCCTTGGCTCCTCCTGCGAGGAATGGAGCTGATGTTACCCATTTATTAGTAGTAGTAATGGAGTGGTTTAGGTGTACACTTGTGCTGAGAGGCAAAAGCAAATGGACAGGCAGAGCGGCAGGATTCTGGATAGGATCCAGTGGGTACTTTGGGGGTCACTACTATGAATCTTCCCCTCTCTCATTTTTTTGTTACTACTTGTACTGGTAATTTTGTTTTTCATTGCACGACCTAATTAGTGATTGATTTGCTCAGCTCAGTAGTCTGAGTTTACATAGCACACAATATACATTAAATGTTCCACTGAGGTCTGTTTTGCATCTACAGAAGTGAGTCAGAGGTTTTCAACTACTCATCCCAATGGGCGGCAGATCATGCTCACCTACCTGCTGCCATGGCTCCACAATATTGAACTGGTGGACAGCAGGCTGCTCCTTCCAGACTCCAGCCCCAGTACCCCAGAGGACGACAGCAGTGAGAGGGACGGGGAGATAACCAACATCTGTGGGCTCAAAGGAAATGGATGGGGATCCCCTGAGGCCACCTCACTTGTGCTCAATAATCTCATGTACATGACTGCAAAGGTAATAGTCACAGCATGCATTGTAATGAATTATAAAATACTAATCTAGTATAGTAATGGGAGACTTTTCAGAAAATACCATTTAAAAACACATCAACTGATATCTGGTCACTTGATTCTGTTTGCATCCATTTTCACATTATATAGGTAAGGTAAGTGTCAGTTGTATCCAAGTATACAAGTGAGAGATGGCTTTATGTGCCTATAAATAAATAAGCCATTATGTCACTTTATGCAGAATAGAATCCATTGTTACCGATACGTCATGAAGTGTAGCTTCTTCCACAGAACGTCCATTTAATTTTTCATTATTGTGTGTCACGTTCCAGNCCTGTATCATTATTGAGAGCTGTATGTGATCCACATAGATCTTACACATTTTTTATATTCTTCATTTCAGAGGCCTTTTATTTATTTCAATATATTGTTAAAGTTGTTCTATAAATAGAGAAGCAACAACCTGTTTGTGTTTTCCAATTGAACCTATTCAAACCTACAACTTGTTTCACACTCAATCTCAGCCTATTGATTACTTCCTCTCCTCCCAACTAATCCCTATATCCCTCTTTATATGCTCAACTCATCATGCTACCCCCTAGCTTGCAAATCTTAAAGCGGCCCCTCAAAACAGAAAAGCAGAATCTGATCAATGATCAATAGGCCAGAATTGGATCTCTGGGGTCCACCTTTTACTCTATTGTTATTATCTTTCATTGTGATGTTCTTCTTTTGCACTTTTGTATAGTATGGTGACGAGGTGCCTGGCCAGGAGGTGGAAAATGCGTGGAATGCGTTGGCCAATAATGAAAAGTGGAGCAACAATCTTCGCATAACTTTGCAGTTTCTGATTAGTCTGTGTGGGGTCAGCAGTGACACCAGCCTACTGCCTTATGTAAGATTTCCTTCACTCTGACCGCTTATTTATACAGTCTATTATATTCACAATATAACACCATATTGAACAGTGATGCACATTACATTTAGTTTTGTAACCGGTAAATAAAAAAAATGTATGTATATATAATGGGGGTCCAAACTGCAGTAAAACAACAATCTGGCTGTGGGTCCATTTAAGGGATCCTATTCCCAGAAGCTCCGAACCTCTGACTGTTGGGGAGCCTGGGTAATCCGGCAATTCGGCCAGCGGGCCCCCTAGGGCTGCAGGCCCCATAGCTGCCGCTATGGCTGCTATAGTGGTAGTTACGCCCATGCACATAAGGTCTTGTTCAGGAATAGACCCAGAACTGTGAGGCAGAAGTGCTAACTACTTAAGCCATTATGCTGAAACACTTTCTAACAGAACCCTTCGTTTCTGTACATTTTTATTTCTATCCTGCAGATCAAAAAAGTTGCGATTTACTTGTGCCGAAATAACACCATCCAGACGATGGAAGAGCTCCTCTTTGAGCTTCAGCAGACTGATCCTGTGAACCCTATAGTTCAACATTGTGATAATCCTCCTTTCTATCGCTTCACTGCCAGCAACAAGGCCTCCGCTGCTCCCTCCGGTAAAGAACGAATGCGGTTTGATCTTTAAAGTCTGGTTCTTGAAAGCGTTGCCTTGTTATCTGCTCCTTCATGTGCTTTTAACTTTCAACTATAAAGTGTGTTGTAGCAAAGTGAATGATCTAAGGAGAAAAAAAAACCAACCCACAAGCATTTCTTCTTGTTCGGATCGGGGTGTTGGTATTTGCTGTGTGAAATCCAGCTCTCTCCCCGCACATTCACAAGATGAGCAGCCTGACAGCGCTTTTTGGAATTTAGCTGTGTAAACCTACTTTTCCTTGAAGATCTGTTTGAAAGTAACGGTTAGATCTACAGAAAGAACTATATAAAACAGCTTGATGTACAGATGTAAGAGGATACTGTCATAGTGGCAGCATTACTCAGTGCGCTCTATGGGCTGGATTCAGCTTTTCACTCTCATGACTTACACTCATGACTTACACTCTCATGGGTAAAACCATGTTGAATTGCAGGGGTGTGAAATGAATGTTAGTGTTTGCATGCAGGGAGAATGCTTTATTGTTGCAATTTGCACACAGATACTGACCAGTGTTACTGTTACACTGTTATTACACTTGGGCTGGAAACATCAGCTGTCACCTGTTATGCTGATTGCAACTAATTAAATTTACCTCCCCTGCAACATGGTTTTGCCCATGAGAGAAGTCATGAGAGTGAAAAGCTGAATCTGGCCCTATGTGAGGAATAATTGCACCGCTGAGGAACATGCGTACACACTGGGCCACCCATGACCAACCTGTGTCTGTCCATGTGTTGTCAAACTACTAATCCCAGCGTGCTTATAGACATAGTTGATGCCTGACAAAGCATGCTGGGACTCGTAGTTTTGCAACAACATGGTGGCCAGGGTCAATACTAGGGTTTGCAACCAAAGAAAAATGATGACCGCAGAATGTGAGCAAATAGATAGGGAAGGCTTTATAAATGTCGACTTCACATTGTAATGGATGAAGAAGAGAAATTCTATGAATAAATGAAAGAAAAAAAAAACTCATTTATTTTTCTTCTATTTTTTTAAATTATTATTATGGGTTTTTTTATGTTTTATGTTGCAGGAACCACTTCAAGCAGTAACACAGTGGTTGCCGGTCAGGATGGCTTTCCTGAGTTGGAAGAAAACAGATTAGCTAAAGACAGTGATGACAGGTGGGTAACTGTGCTAAAGTGTAAATATATTTGCATCTGCAATATCTTTATGAAAGCTATTAAGATACAGACCAAGGCAGCACGTCATCATAAAGGGCATGCAGTAAAACCGAAGGGAGAATGTTCCTATTTTACCCATTATGACAGTTTTAATAAATTTGGACATTTGCTTTATAATTAGACTCATTTGCGTTATATGGTTATTTAAAATGTAAATCCTCTAGGCTTCTAAATATTGGACATTTTAAAGGATAAATGTTGAAATTTCTATTTTTCATTTACATTTTTAGGACTGGAAATGTTTTGTAAATGTATGACTATTTACCCATGGTTTGATTTATGGGCCTGGGATAGAAAATCATGAAAGGCCCATTGAAGTGGTCATTGGGGTGTGACCCTGTTGTGTATGGTGCTTAATTATATGTGGGTCACGTCATTGCACTAGGCCCTCATTCATTACACTGGTAATTACTATGGGCCTTTTTGACAGTGGAGGCCTGGGGCTGTAGCTCCATTAACCCCGTTGTTAATTTGGCCTTGTTTTGTTTCTACCATTGTTAATCTGGCCCTGTTGGTAGTAATTAGCGAGAGGTGAGATTGTAGGATGTATTGAACAGACTTATTTTGTGTGTCTAATTTTGTTTGTTTTTACATGTAAATTTGTTGCAAGGTTTGGGAATGTGATCAGAGCTCATACAAGGCTGGAATCCAGATACAGTAACAGCTCCGGAGGATCCTATGATGATGACAAAAGTTAGTTCATTGTTTTCATTGACTTTCATTCCTAGCGCTCCTGTTTTCTTATTCTCACACTGTACATGTCTCTATAAAATAACACTTGCACTGTACAGGTGAGGATGGCTATTTTTACATGGGCGTCTATGGGTTTGGAATGTAGCGTGATAATCCAGCACATGATTATGGTTTCATACACCGGTTTATTGAATTCTGTACAAAAATAATAACCTGTCTCATAGGGGCCGATTCAATCCTTTAGGCGCGAAGATTTTCTGCCTTANGCAAATAGCGTAAGGCAGAAAATCTCGCGTTTTTTCGTTCGCACCTCATAGAGGTGCGAACAAAACTCCGCNAGGTTTCANTCCNGTAATAGACGGGAAAAAGCGCACTTCGCGTTTTTTCCCGTCTTCGCGCGGGATTGAATCGGCCCCTGAATATCTTAACTCAAGAAAGTTCTTTGTTACAATCTTTATTGTTTATTGTTGAAATAAAACACAACAAACACAGTCAGTTTTTGTAAAAAAAAAAGTTATGTAAAAAAAATNATATAAAAACAAAAATATTTTAGAAATCTCATCTCAATGACACATGTGAGACGCCAATGTCATTGTATATGAACTGCAGATCGTTTTCTGTAAGAAGAAAACAAGAATGTTCCATAGAATATGCTCTAGAATCTTCTAATGCTAGTATATAATACTGACCTGTGACTTTATTTTAGTTGTTTCTATATGTGTATTTATACTGTATACTGTGTTGCAGATGATCCAGTATCTCCTTATATCAGCTGGATGTTAAACATACTGGAGAGTAACCAGCCGCAGCCTCTGCCTTTGCCCTGTAATGGGGGATGCTGGGCGCCTCTTGTAGACTATCTCCCGGAAACCATTACACCACGCGGACCTCTGCATAGGTGAGGAGGAGAGCAGTAATAGAACCTGCTGGTACCTTCTGGTATGAGCGCTATGCGCCCTGTTATGTGGATTCTGTATATACATCTATGTTTTATACCATTTGGTAAAATGTTTTTTACATTGTTATCGTATTTAAAGCATTGCATCACTGTTTTTTTCAGAATGTTTCTGTGTTATTAATTCTGTAGAGAAATAAAGTTTTGGAATACTATGAGTAGGTCAACTTTTTATCTACACAAGTCAGGTCTCACCTATTCCTTTGATGTGATCATTCAGGAGCAATTTCTTAGATGGGGCAGTTCTAAAAAATATTTTTTACATAGATGAACTTGACCCTTTTTAGTTTTTTCTTGTTTAGATTTTTAAGCTTTTTTTTTATTAAGGTCATACAGCCAATGGCATTGGATTATACAGTATATTGACAGCAAAGCAACCAATTTATTTAACTTATCATGAATCAAAGAGCTGATAAAATACACCGTGTAGGGCATGCAAGGAAAATGTTTCTAGCTTTTCTATTATTTTATTGAGTCTAAAACAATATACACTTTGATTTCCCCGGCTCCTGGCACATCAGTCCGATTTATAATGATACAGTCCGATATAATGAGACCAAGATCCCGGATGCATTGTGACATCCTTAGTGTCTGTCAGGTAGAGTAAACATTACCAGCCAATGCAAATTTCAGGCGCGGGCATTTCTGGATTATTTTGGTCTAGCATACACCATGTTTATAATGTGTAACTGCCTAAGCCTCATTTCTCTGGCTCACTTCTAACATTCAGCCCCTTCCTGAGGATATATGCATTCCAAAGAGACCTGTTCCTCTATAAGATCTGATTTATAATATTAAACTTCTTTTAGCTCCAGGTAACAGGCTCTATACTGTGTATTCTATAAAACAATGCTATGGGCAACTTCCCCACTTTTCAATGCAGTCTACCTGCTTAATAAATTTAGGCCATTGTCTTGATAAGGTCTAGTCTGCAGTTTCATGTACTTTTCAATACATGGATCATCATGTTTGTAATATGATGGTGTCAATCACTGGGATTTTAATAAGCACAATTATTGCTTCAGAAATAATAAATCATTTATTTTACCACCTTAAAATGACTTATGTCAAAAAGAAATCAAATGGGTTTATCTTAAAGCATTCCATTGTATGGAACGTAACTGAACACATATAAGTAGCCACTAGAATCACATTACATTGACGATAATGATCCCTATAAACCTGACCTCGAATTTATTGTTGATTGGATGCTGTATACTGCCTTCTATATGGGTGAGACGAGGTCACTGCCCTTACACATATGTACATAATATCGCAGACACCTATATTAAAACATCTGCAATGTCCACACTTACAGATCCAGATAAAGACAAGCCAGTTACTGATCGGTTACTATGGGTTACTGCGCTTTGTACAGTGTTAGTAAATATTATATATACATGTACTGTGAGTGCTCTTTTAAAGCCGTGTTCATGCCAAGTCTTAGACCACAGGTTCAGCTCCGCCATAGTCTTCATGCCAGGAATGCAGATTGCAGAGCCAGTGAAACATGCAGGAAATGTCTGATTGTGATTGTGCGATAAGCTGACTGAGTGAGTTCAGGGCTGTGCGTGCAGACTGTCCATTCCACGCTTTATCAGTGCATTTTTTGCATTACTTGAATCATTGAATCATTGTGAAGAGACACAGGGAGAAATAGAACCTAGACTTGTATGTACGCTGTAATCTGCAGGCATCTCCAGTCTGTAAGCTGTAATCTCTAGGATGCGCACTCAATATATTGATATTACTGGTTTGTTTAAGCAAACATGTATTCTAAGTGTCTGCACAGTGGTTAGCATTGCTTCCTGGCAGATCACTTTTTTTTTTATCACATAGTTTCATAGAACAGAATTTATATATCCATTATTTTTGTCTGATAGAATTCTGATAGATTCAACATGGTTATGCAGACTCAACTTTACACTCATAAGTACATAAGTCTGGGTCTGGTCCATTGGCTTGGCAAATATAGTTGTCATGGCACCAATTGAATCCATGCGACAAGATTTCCACGGAGGAGCAAATACCAGAATCAGAATTTAATGGTATGCTGGTGTATACATTTTTGAGGTCATGGCTTTGGAAAGGGGTCTTCCCCTGTGAGTAGACCACCTGGCTCGTATCAGCTCCAATGACTTCCACCACAGTAAAGCTGGCCATACACTATAAGATAAATTGTTCCAATCGAAAGATTTTTCAAGAGTGGGTAAAACCATGCTGAATTGCAGGGGAGGTAAAATTAATTATTTGCAATCAGTGTTACAGGTGAGAGATGATGTTTCCAGCCCAAGTGTAATAACAGTGTAACAGTAACGCTGGTCAGTATCTGTGTGCAACATG
>JABWIB010000983.1:59015-69762 GCA_016617825.1 Platyplectrum ornatum
AAATACACAACTGGGCAGACTGGATGGGCCATGTGGCTCTTATCTGCCGTCACTTTCTATGTTTCTATCTGTTGATGGGTTGGAATGGAGAAAGGTGAGAGAGAAGGTATAGAAAGAGTACAGGGCTGGGTTTGGTTATTACAAACCATCCAGATATCAGCATTTCCCTCATTTTAAATAAGAGCGGTGTGGAAAAGTTAAGGTAAGAAAGGGGCTATGGATTACTACCACTAGGGGTGTGAAACTACTTGTATGCACAGCAATCTGCATAATGCAGCCCTCCAGAGTTGGATTGCTGCAGGTCTGCTGCTCGCAGGATGCACAGGATTTTTAATAGTTTGACTGTAGGAGATATACACATAGTACTGTCATTGACCAAAACCAATGATGGAGGGGAGGGCTGGGCAAATTTTGAAGCCATTTTTCCTGTGCCTGGCCGCACAGCCTCTCCCCTTCTTCCTGTCGGACTTCATTCAACACTTAACTAATGTAATTCTGAGGTATCACATATACCATTGGCTAGATTTGAACAATTTCAAAATATGGGGTTTGACATAGGTGCCCCATTTGCAAAAAATATACCCACAACCTTCACCACATCTGGGAGTGTGACACGTCTATCGAAATACAAATTGTGTAATAACACGTCTTTTAGAGTCCCGAGAAAAGGTTGCAAAGTTTTGACCCAGTTTTGTAAAATGACACGTTTGGCAGTGGTCATAATAACTGTCAGGAGAGGGATATTATCACCAACCATAGGGAAAGACAGCCAGGCGGTGAAATCTGCCCACATCAAGGCCAAAAAATCTTAAAGGAGGTTAGAGCGAAGTAGGAAATTGATAAACCCTATGACCATATTCAAGAATTCAAACTCTTGTCTTAAGCTACTTTGCCTCAAAAAATACACCACTACATCTCTAATATAATTTCAAATACAGTGTTGTGATTCGATATTCTATGGCAATAATGGGATGCATCTGATTTATTGGAATTACTTGGAATCTGAAGGGCAAGGGTACCAGAAAGACATACAGGTCCCTCTGTTGAGCAGTTACAGAGCATGACCCGACACTAAGCTGGTATCAGGTGCCAGTCTCAGTGTAATAAAATGGAAAGAACAGCTAGAAATTAACAAGAGGCTACTGAAGATGTTGACAGACTGATACTAGGCAAGGAATAGAATATGCTAAAGGTAGGAGACACAGGAAAAGAAAATACAGGAAAAAACCCTCTTAATATCGCGGCATTCCTAATGGCGTACTTACCAGGCTTACCACTTTCCACTGGTCTTGAACAGGGTCGATGCTAGGTCTCAGGGCACCCTAGGAAAAGTTTGACCTGTCACTTTCTCCCCTTACCACCCCATTGAGTTTCACTGAATTTACTACACTATTTAAATTGTGTTAGGTACAATGTGTGACTTCATTTTGTTTATTTTATGGTGTTAAAGTCTATGGTTAATCCTTAGTTACATTTGTCTGGATCTTGGTGTTTATTTTGTACTTGTGTAGCAGTTTGCTAAAGTGCAAATATTGTTATGCTAAGTATAAAGCTAATAAGATGTAATAATATGAAACGTGGGTCATACTCGCTGTGTTAAAGTCTTTAATCATATGCTACATGCTTTTTAATAATGTTAACTGCTCACAAAAACTAAGCTAATACCAGAGAAGAATAACAGTGGGCATTATCCTAATTGAAAAAGATTTTGCAGTACGAACTAATTTTACAACAATTTTGTAGAAATTTTGTAGAAACAACAAAGTATGTAGAAATTGCCTGTTGATAGGGAGCAGGCCTTATATACACTGCAGGACAGTAAGGTGAAATGTTCATAACTTAAGATACGAATTAGCCAATTTAATTTCTGTCAGGAAACAAAGGCAGATGAAGTCTTGCGCCTAAATTTACTAAGCTGGGAGATTGCAGGGAGATTGAAAAGTGGGGATAGTGCCCATAGCAACCAATGTGATTCAAGCTCTCAGTTTCATTTTACATACTGGAGAATGAGAGCTTGAATCTGATTGGTTGCTATGGACAACATCCTACTTTTCAATCTCCATGCAATCTCCGTTTTGATGACTAGATATGAACGCAGTCACAGTGATAAGTGGAGAGGGGTCTGGGGAAAGGCTTAAATAGGTGTAGATAGGTAAATAGAGATTGCTGTAAAGAAAAATGATACCTTGAGAGTATGGCTGAATTGAAACAGCTAGAGCTGAGAGCTGACCAAGGATGGGGCCGGAAGGGCTGGATGAGGGTCACCTAGAAGCAGCTAGAGTAAACGACAAAGGCCATTTCCCTGATAGAAATGCCTGACCTAGAGTTGACTGAAGCCTTCCAAGCTGGAATTGAGAGTGAGTCTGTACTTCGAGGTCAGGAAAGCAAGGAGGTGTTGAGGGCATCCAGAAGCTGGCAGATCCTGCCAGGGAGAGAGGTTGAGGCCCTGCCATTTAGCTGCTGTGCTATGCCACCCATGCGTCCTGCCAGTGAACAACCCCCAAAGAAAGATCCCAACTGTTTCTTCTGTAGAGATATAAAGGGGAAGATCTATAGGAGCTGGGACATAGAGACCAGAGACAATGCAATCCTATGGGGGCAATGATCCATCAGGGACATGAGTGAAATGAGCTTTTCACAGGGGGCACAGACAGACATACTGGGGGGAAGGCTTATACTTGAGTCAGTAAGTTATATCAATATTTTGAGGCGAAATGAGTGCCTCAGCTTGAATTCGGGTCGACTTATATTTGAGTATATACGGGTAGTTCCCTATAGCCATCAATTACTAGCTGCCAGGTTTTAGAATGTCCATGGTAAATATTAGCTTGATTGGATTCTATGGTAAATATAATATGATTGGATTCTATGAGGAACTCCTCCATTTAAATTTTTTATGTTTTTATAGAAATACATACAATCATTAGTGAACAGTAATTTTTAAACATTCTACATTCTTGTATTAAAATAAAAATATCTAATATTTTCAGAAGTTTCTAAACTAATTGTAAGAAGTTTCCATTTATCATCTCAGGAGTATTGCAGCTTGAAATGTGCCAAAATAATAAAGCTGCCATATGGAATGAGCAATATGTGAGCCAGGAACAGACCTTGATGCACAGATGACAATGTGAGTGTTGAGTTTATTACTGTTTACACTTTCCATCTGTCTAGATGGCTATAAGATTCTGGAATGGTCGTGTGGATGTAGAAAATAGGATTGTAGTTATAAAGTAGATAGTTATTTTTGACAAATCCATTTTGGAATCTGAACATTTCTTTATTATTTTCCCTGGAATGTAACTTCCATTTTTTTTTTACCTTTTTGCATTGATTAAGTCTGAATGCACAGACAACAATTTATTGTTAAACTGAGTGATTGAGACCTTTTGCTATTGTACTTAGTGTGTGTGTGCCATGAAATATTATTATATTATACATATTATATTTGTTACAAACAGGGCTCGAAGTGGGGTGGTATACGGGGGTATGCCATACCGGCACTTCTTCCACTGATGTAATTAAAATACTACAAATCTCCATTGACTTCCATTATATTCAGTTTTTTCATACCGTCACTTCTGAATGTCCATACCCACACTTCTAAATTTCCACTTCGACCACTGGTTACAAATATACCAGGGAATACATTTTTGTAAAGACCTTCCTGTATTGGCTGTATTAGAAAGGAGCAATTCGCAGTAAATGAAACAGATCTGAATATAGGGGTATCAGGTTGAACTGAGGCATGACTCCTGCCAAATTCAAAATCTAGGCAAAACTCCATATAGCAAGAAATATTGGATCTCTCCGTTTCGGATGCTGCATAAGTCACCCCTTCCCTTATACAGAAATCATTATAAATAAATAAATAAGTAAATGAATAAGGCAAGTAAATAACTCCCTTATCCTTCCTAATAAATAATTGTAAAATTATAAAAAAAATACAATACAGTTAGAAAATATTCCAAGCCCATGCTGCCAGTAATAGTTTGGCCATGCTGGCACTTATTATTGTAGCATTATAGACTCCTGCATGCCCATTGCTTTCTGGACATGATGTTGCCTGTAGTACTACAAGCATTGGCATAAAGTGACACCCAGGGCTCACTACAACATGTAGTGTGGTTCAATGCAATCAATAAGAGTCACCCCAATAAACTAAAATCATGTTATTTAAAAACAGTAAACTTGGAAATGTCTTAAATATGTCTACTTTTTACTCAACATCAAGCGCCTAAATTTACTAAGCAGGGAGATTGAAAAGTGGGGATGTTGCCCATAACAACCAATCATATTCAAGCTGTCAGTTTAATTCTACATACTGGAAAATGTGAGCTCGAAACTGATTGGTTGCTATGGGCAACATCCCCATTTTTCAATCTTCCTGCAATCTCCCTGCTTAGTAAATTTAGTCCTTGAAGTGTGCATTCCAGTATATTAGTCCATCTACTGCGCTCTGTGTGCAGACAATACGGACAGGATTCTGGATGCCTATATGTTGCCTGACTTAAAGAAGTATGTCTGCATGCATATGGCTTCAGTAGGAAGATACACTGCCAGCGGGCTTAGAGGGATGATATGATCATTAAGATGTTAAATTGTACAATCATGACCTGTGTGTTTTTGTATACTGAAGAAATATGTTTATTAGTTAGTCAGCACCACACAATGAGAATAAACATACTCAGAGGAACACTTCCTGAAACTATTTAAAATAGGCTGACTATCAGCAAAGTATAGCAAATATACCAGTTGCACAATCCCTAGCCAGACGCAGGCAATAAGCCGCAGATGTTCAATAAACGCAATGCGCAGAGCTAAGCGCCGGACACGTCCCAAAATCTCATTAAATATCCTGGCACACCCATTTAAAAAACATGGAAGCGCAGAGGCACGCAGACACTAATGTGCGAGCGCAGTGCGAAGACACGCAAAAAATACAAGTTAAACACGCACATTCAGCCGCAATGCGCAACTTAGCCCCAAGGTTTTTAAAGAAAAAAAACATTTCTGGTACAGATTTCAGGGTTGCTGTCTCCAGCCCCAATATTTACTATGAATGGGTGGGGCTTTGGACACGATTTGCATAAATCACACCCTCTTCATTTCTCCCCAGATGGAGAAATTAAAAGACAGCAACCCTGAGATCAATACCTTGGTGTAATTAAAAAAAAATACAGCAATTGACAAAGCCCAGAAATGGTTTTTAACTGGGGAGCAATGGAATCAGAAGTTTTTTTGTAAGTCCAACTTTAGTTTCAAATATAAACAGCAAAACTAATTATTCACAGTTCTCTGCCCCAGCATTTATAGCTCTAAGTAATAATGTTTTATAATGTCTATGTACAGTGTGTACTTTGTACTTACAGTAGTGTGCATGGCTAAATTAAAAACTGTAAAGTTTTATTATTTAAACTGAATTTAATAAAATGAACAGACTGGCAATAGGAAATCATATCTCGTTTAAAATGAGCCTGACAAAGCTAATATCATTTCTAACTACATGTTTCCTCAGTGGCAAATTCCTGGATCCGGGATGGCAGCAGACCTGATGTGCTTCTTGTTTGTTTAACTAAATATGCTAGGTGATAGAAGCAGACGTGAGGAGGTCACGTGAGTTACAGCAAACAACCAACAGATGTATTATATTTATCTTGTTTTGCAGCCTTTTCATAACTTTTCATAAAGCAAAACACTCTTGTTACNTGCATTTGTCTGCATAATTAAAGTGGCGGTTGTATCGCTGAACTATGTTCATTACGAGTGTGCCTTTGCCCATATAAACCGAAATAGGGGGAGAATTAGGTTTATTATCATTGATGCAACAATATAAAAGAAGCAACAATGACTTGGATTCCTGGTTTGTTTTATTAATTAAAAAACTGACATAGACTGTTACCAGGGCTGTAATTGTTACTAATTAATTAAATAAATACATTTTTATGAGGCATATAGCGTATTTACTAAAAAAAATGTAAGTTTATTATACTTTATAATAACAGTTTGTTCTGAAAGGGAACATATTATCAACATTTTATTCTAGCTATAAAAAAGAACAAGGACATTTTAAGACTGTCTAGTTAATGCCAAACTAAACAAAGGTGTCTTGCAGATGTGAAAGAAAAATAAAGAACAAAAAGAAGAAAACTCCCACATGTACATTAAGTATAAAAACTTCTGATGAAAGAGACTGTAATAAGAGAGATAATAATGAATACACACATGTAGCTACTCAAGAATGAATTCAATATAATCAGGATAAAAGCAGGAAAAATGTGAATATAAATTTAAAATAGGCGTAATGTTTAATATTATGCAAGAGGACAGGCAAAGACAAACTGGCAATTTATACCTGGCAAAGGATGATGGTACTTGTAGTTTCACAACTAGCTGGAGTGCCACAGATTGGCCATGATTGTATGTGGCAATNAGAATGTACCAATCCAATGGCAACCATGAATTAAGTGGTTTAACCAACAGAGATCTGCTAACAGGTCATTGGTGGATGGTGAGAGGGTGCTGTGAGGTTCACAAACAATCCACACTACCCACAATACAATCTAAAGGGAATTATGATGTTCTTACAAAGACAAAATGTGTTGTATATGCATGGAAACAACATGGGGCCATAGGATACATAAAAAGTTTCATTTAGATTAGGACTTGGGGTCTGTTTTTTTTTTTTTAACTCGAGCAGAGTTATAATATATAAACCTATCTAATTATTGGGCCAATTTCAAGGCGATATTGCATTAGAGCCTAAACTCAATTACTCATCTCTAGCTGCTGGAAAGTGTAATGATCAGATGTTTCTAATGTAGCCATCCACTTAATTCAAGAATTCTCTGAACATTAGACATACCCGTAACGCGCTTGGAAGATATTTGTGGTCATGAACAAGCCACTTGGGAGGGAGAGCCAAACTATACCATACAGCTCCAACACTCCTTCTGGGAGTTAAAGTGGGTTACCACTCTGAAACAAATAGTTTGACACCTGCAGGTTGGTAAATGTGAGGGCTTTTGGTGTTTCGAGTGTGTTTTGAGTCATTTTCCTGCCTATATAAATCTTTGGAAGCTACTGTGATGGGGTTGGTTTTATGAAGAGGTATAGTAACATCTGTATACATTAGCAGGGCTGTGGACTCCCATTGCTGATTATTAAAGATAAGCCAGTAAAGGTGGTGTCCAGACCATTGGGTTGTGGCTGTGTCTCCAGCCTTACAATGTCCCAATGTCCCTGATGAGCTTAAACATACTTTACTCTCCTTTGCGGACTTCTCTCTGCGTTTATACTCTGCAACGCTCTCTGTTGTGAATGACCCTGTCACACTGACTGTGCTTTGCTGTGCCTTAATTATACAGACCATATGAAGACAGTCATTGTCAACCAAAAAAGAACCAGTGCAGGTTCCCTGGCAGGTCTGGGACCGGTAGTTTGTACCCCCTTCCCTACCTCTCGTCTCCCCTAGATTCGTGTATCGTAAAACAATAAGATGGCATGTACCCAAAAAGAACAAAGGTATGTGTTCCCAGGAGAGTAGCTCTGTTATTGTTTTGCTTAATTTGGCATGAGTTCTAGATATTTAAGTGTAGTTGTAATCTATTAAAATGGTAGTGTGTCTCTACAGCCCTGGTGTCCCTCTGGGAAGAAAATCATGACTTTAGTTTTGTTAATGTTTACTGGGAAGCCCAACTTGTTTAGTTTCTAGATGTACAAGTAGAGTAGTATATTACATGAAAATGCAGCATATTTTATTTCTGATGTGCCTATGTGTATACCTTTCTTGTCCTTTTCCAGGTGCTTTAAGAGAAGATCCAAAACCCTACTGGAAAGAAGTGAGCACAGGGGCCATCCCTTCCATAGCTGATTGTATTACTGCTTGGAGCGGAATGATAAACTCCACTTACAGGGGTAATAAATATCAGTCACTTCAAAATGAAGCGATGAGGGCTTTGTAAATAGAGCCCTTAGTGTGTCCATTAAATGTTTTGTACTTTGGGAGAATGGATTGAAGTCTGCATGATACCAATTTTGTGAACATTTTCATTACTATTTTATTACTGATAACCTGATATTTGTGATACGTACAGTGCCACCTTATGCCACTTTTTATCTCTCTGAACATGTACAATGTTTTGCATTTTCTGTTATGCTCCAGTAAAAACAAGGTTGTCTGTTCTAGCAACAATTCTTCAGTAAAATGAAAGTTTGAATCTAATTTTAGATAAGCCAAAAAAACCTCATGCCTTCTATATAGCCTTTAAAGAGCAAACCAAGTACAAAGAAAATCATCTAAGTAACTAGTGCAGTGGTTCTAAACCTTTTTGTGTTTTGTACCAGTTATCAGGTCCTATACCACTGACCAATCCAATTCTTTCCTCATGACCCACTTTTTGTTTTTCCTTTTACCTACATCCCTCTATCTGCCCATGTCATGTCTGCCCTGTTATTAGCCTTTTATATGTTTCCTCAGGCGCATGTTTCCTCCCTTTGTATATTTGTGACATTATCATGCATATACATACCAACGACCCATATATATTTATTACAATTCTTGTAATGATTTTGGACCAGATCTGCCATTATGTCCGGTTCCCCACTTCCACACACACAAGTAAAAGTGCACTGCCTCATGTGTGCACCAAATGCCCTTGAGCGGAGAATCAAGAGCTTGGACCTGTACATTGCGCAAGGTGGGGGGGAGGCAGAAATTGCGAGGTCTGCAGTCATATGGACAGCTGAACCTCAAATTAAGGTAGGGGTCTAGCAGAACCCTGACAGATAGAGGGGAGAATGAGAGGGGGCTTCTCTGTGGGCACAAGGAAGGGTGTAACTGGTCCTTTAAGACCAATTCAATCAAGTATTACTTGTGGGTAACATACAAATACTTCTGAAAGTAACTCATTACCTCAATATCAGGACACAAGCTCATGATATTTCACACAAAGCCAGTTAGTAACTCTGACTAAGCATAGCCCTCCCTCTTCTGCCAGGATTAATGCCACTAGCAGGAGTGGCGAGAGGCTATTCAGATCTTTGTGTGGTGCTGACTAACTAATAAACATATTTCAGGTCATGGTCATATCATCTTTCTAAGCCCGCTGGCAGTGTATCTTCCTGCTGAAGCCATATGCATGCAGACATGCTTTTTTAAGTCGGGCAACATATAGGCATAATGGATGCCATCCAGAATACTATCCGTATTGTCTGCACACAGAACGCAGAAGATGGACTAATATACTGATATGCACACTCCAAGGCCTAAATTTACTAAGCAGGGAGATTGCAGGGAGATTGAAAAGTGGAGATGTTGCCAATGGCAACCAAGCAGATTTGAGTTTACATTCTCCATAATGTAAAATGAAACTGTGAGCTTGAATCTGATTGTTTGCTATGGGCAACTTCCCTCTTATCAAACTCAATATAGGCCCAGATGTTGCGGGGCAGAACTTCAAGGACACAGAACAGTGTTCCGCCAGCTAGAACCTAAAATAATGCTGGTGGATGGGGGGAGATTTAAAATAATGAATGGGGGATGGGCATACTCACATGGATATTGGTTGCACGATCGATGATCCGCATGTGTAAGATGTAAGGCAGGGATATTGCAACTTAAGATGTAATTGTCGAAATGCGCAGGTAGTAGGAGAGTACATATAGGTCTAGTCTGTGGGTCCACATTCAGCAGGAGTCATCTGTGGTTGGGCGGGTGGTTGGTATGAATGGTGCAATTGCAAAAACTGTAACATAATATTTCAGTAGATATTTTCCAGTTATGGTGAATCAGTCCCAATTACTTGGAACTGTATTACTTAGAACTGTATTTTTAGGGAGAGTTTGGAGGAATACCTGGGGATGGAGATGTTGCCCATATCAGAGCTCTTACTTTCCTATTACATGCTAGAGAATATCAGATAGAATCTGATTAGTACAATGGGCAACATCTCCACTTTACCAATCCCGCAGTTTTGTTGCTTTGACAAGTAGGAGGGTACATTGGAAGCTGTGCTGTCCTAATAAAGAAAAGTGGGTAATGTTGGTGTTGCCCCTCTCGTATAACCAATTTCTGAATTACCCCTTAAAATAATATTTGAATATTTTTAGCTCTCATATCTTTGAATATACTCAATAAATAGGAACACCAACTTCAATAATATTCTTTTTTGTGACAATAGAAAGACATGTATTTAACGTTGTCCTCCACTCAAATATAAATTTCCATTCTAGAGGTGAACATTTTTGAAATACACNATGCTTTCTTTGCTTGCAGTAATACAGTGATTGAAAGAACAGTCACATGTACTGATTAGAAAGAAGTAAAAATAAAAAGGCTCTCTAATACTCCGTTCAGATTGCCTAATAAAGGCGTCGTTTTCAGTGAAAACGACGGCCCTAGTNTAAAAGGCNCCGTTTGAAGGCAATCTGAACGATGCCTTTTCAAAACGACGGCTCAGAAGGTTTTTCGCCGGCTCGCAGGCTTTCTTGTAGCAAACTCAACGCGTCTGGAGCCGGCAGCGCGTATGAGGGGAGGTGATTGGCCTAAAAAGACATGTGATCATTACGATCACAGTCTTTTTAGGTGACCTCCCCTTCTCGCAGCACGCCGGCTTCACTGTAAAGCCGGCGTTTCGTGGAAGTCTTAATTCTTCAACGCCGGCTCTACACCGCCGATATGCCTGCGGCTTTTTAAAGCCCAAGCAATGTGAACGCGGTATAAGTATTCTGTAGTTTTACATTGCAG
>JABWIB010000983.1:81446-93251 GCA_016617825.1 Platyplectrum ornatum
GGGGCAGGACTTGGTGAGTGGGTAGAGTTGGGGCAGGACTTGGTGAGTGGGTAGAGCCGGGGCTGGACTTGGGGNGAGGGTAGAGCTGGGGCTGGACTTGGCGAGTGGGTAGAGCTGGGGCTGGACTTGGTTAGTGGGTAGATCTGGGGCTCAACTTGGGCCGTGGGTAGATCTGGGGCAGGACTTGGTGAGTGGGTAGAGCCGGGGCAGGACTTGGTGAGTGGGTAGAGCCGGGGCAGGACTTGGTGAGTGGGTAGATCTGGGGCAGGACTTGGGGCGAGGGTAGAGCTGGGGCAGGACTTGGGCAGTGCTGGGGGCAGAACATATTTGTCAGTAGTTGGAATGCATATAAATATCATGTTGCAATGTAATAAGTAGCTTTGTGCAGTCACAGGAGATATAAATGTGCAGTTACAGAGAAGATAATCTAATGCTCTGTGTATATTACAAAAGCCAAGCTGCAGCGTCTCTTCTCAGCCCCCTGCACCTTAGTACATAGCTACCGCCTGCAGNGCGGGCACAGGAGCCCCTACATAACACTAGCGAGGCTTCACTCTGGACTCGAGGCAGTGATTGCGCAGGCGCGCGCGGCCCCTATGTGTATCATGCATCACCATGACGTCGGTTGCCTTGGAAACGCACCCGCCCTTGCCCCCCCCCCGCGCGCGCCCACGGTGCCTGCTGACTTCATCCGGGGTCCCGTCTAAGGTGCCAGCTACGGTCGCGGAGGAAGGGAGGCCCAGCCAGGTACTGGCGTCTCCGGGTGTGCCAATGGCCGAGGACGCGGAGTGGGTGCTGGAGAGCGTGCTGGGCTTCCTGGGGTGCCCCGTCTGGACGGTACCTGTGTCCAGCTTCATTGAACAGAGATGCTCAGGTAGACGGCTAACGGTGTGAAATCTCCCATGATGCCTTGCTGCCCGGTAACGGGCCGTGCTGGGAGCGGGGGTGGCATGGCTAGAGGATGTTGTGACAGGAAGTGGGATGTCCAGGAGAAGGTGCTGATGGGAAGTGAAAAGGAAAACAANCCCTTTAAAAACATTGAAAGTACAAAAGCCCTGATCAGCACATTAACATCAGTGTTACCAACTCCCCTGGAACATCCGGGAGACTCCTGGGTTTCAGTCATTGCTCCCGGTATCCTGAGAGGGTCATCAAATCTCCTGGGTTTTCCTTGAAACACGACTACCTTCTTAAAATCCGGGAGATTTTCCTGCTCTCCCAGGGTTCCGGGAGCACTGTCTAATTTCTTGGAGTCTCCCGGGAATTCCGGGAGAGTCAACAACCCTGATCTAAACACTCCCTTCGCAAGCAAGACCCTACACACTGTTCACATGGAAAATGTGTTCGGAGCTTAAATGTGACTGGTATGTATCTCAGGATTGCAGACTCGCGGAATTCCCAGGAGACTCCGGAATTCCGGGCAATTCTCCCTGATCATTACAATGAATGGGAGGGGCTTCATGACACCAAGCCATGGCCATCCATAGTAAATATGCGGGTCAAGGGATCCTAATTATCTTAATCTGGATCGGGTCCATCCACTTGTTGCTAGTTGTAACATTCATTATTTATATGTACATACTGATCTATTTCATAAATAGTATCCTCATATTTGTGTTCATATTGCAATCCTAGCCAAATGAAACAGTAAGAATTCTGAACGCAAATCNGGCTCTTTGCAAATGTTGGTCCAGTTATTATAAACCAGTAATACAAAGTATGTAAACTCCTATCAATGTATAAACACTATTGTTCGCCAATGAAATGAAAAAATGAACTTCACTCCATTCATTCCATTAAACCCATAATCCCAAATTGGTTGTTGGTTAAACCTCTAGGTCAATAAATAAAATTTGAATGACATAGCTAGTAGTTTCATGACTTAGTTCCTGATTCAGACCTTGTATATGCAAAATACCACGTTCACACTGACAGCCCGGGAATTTCGGTGTTTTTGTACCTGGGTAGTTTGCTGGGGAGGACTAACCCCGTTCACACTGCTGAATCTACCCGGGAATTGTGTGTTTGTGGGGGGGGGGGGGGGGTTACTCGAGGCCAAGCAAACTAAATCTCTGCTTTTGGCCCCAGTAATTATGCTCAGAAAACCTGCCCAGGTAGATAAGGAGCCGTTCACACAGAGCCAACTACCCAGGCAGTTCAGTCAACCCGGAAATTTGACTGAACTGCTCTGGTAGTTCATCTCAGTGTGAATGGGGCATTACACTACCAGCTATGCCNCCAGAAAGCATTCCAGTACAGAACACTGGGTTTGGCGGATCCAGTTCCAATATAGAAATGCATAGCAAGTGGTTATTTAATGAAATGTCCGGTTATTACATTTGAACATTTCTGTTTGCAGTTTTTGATGATGAAGAAGAGAATAAGCTGTCATACACAGAGATTCACAATGAGTATAAGGAAATGGTAACTATAGCCTCATTGATAAAAGTTCTTTATTTATAATCAGGACTATTGTTTGTTTCTTGGTGTTTATGTAAAAGAAAAAATNTAATTATGACATATTATCACAATGCAGTAGATCTGAATTTGTACCACGTCTGTCCTACACTGTGAAGCGTGGTCCCTAACACTCTATCGTGCATGCCAAGCCACTGTGCTTAAGATAATAATAATAGGTAATAAGTAAAGCACATAATTTGTATAAATATTCATTATATGATATTTACACTAACCATGGACATATAAAACAATTCCACAGGTGGAGAAGCTGATACAAGAACATCTGACTGAAGTAGGAATCAGTGAAGAACAGTTTCAACAAGCATGCCTGTCTCCTCTTACTCATTCTCCAGGAGTGAAGGTAACAATCATTCATTTAAAGAAGAACAGCTTATTACTAATATGCAGGTGTCAGATAATTACTGGTGTGTACTATTATAACAGGTATCTTCACAACATAACATANACCTTTCTGTTATTGCTATATATCGTATAAGAGAATTGATGTCTTGACAGCAGTGTTTTCCTTTCTTTAAAGTTTTCATTAAACATCTGCAAGTAAAAGTAAAGATTCTTAATAGTATGTATTCTATGTATTCTAGAATGTGCTAGATAAATGATAATTAATGCCTGTTACACATCCATGTTCCCTGGTCTAATATTTTAATTAAAGTGGGTGTTTCAGTCCTTCTGCTAGGCACAGCATCAGATAGGAGTCCATGCAGTGCAGGTCATCTTCTACAAACACAAATCATTATATATACCGTATATACCCTAATTCACCTAAAAAAACCCGGGATAACTTATTGACGCTTACTTATCGAGTATAAGCCTCCCCCCAGTATATCTGTATGTCACCCCTGTGAAAGGCTCCTGTCATTGCTGGATGTTTGCCCCCTATATGTCTCTATTGTCCCCCTCTTTNCTGCATGTGCAGGGTTAATATAAAAATAATATAGCTTAATATAAAGCTCCTGTGCCATGGTGTAACCCATACAGCACACTNTCATGCCTGTGTCAGCTCTGTGGGCTCAGTGTGGATGGAGAATGGCATGCTGCCTACCAGTGTCACACTCTCCCCTCCTTTACCTTAGCTCCATGTTAGCTGTGAGCAGTGTGTGCTGCTCTGGTATCTGGTGACAGAGAGGAAACCGCTGCCACACAACAGGAGACCTAAGAAGGCTGCAAGCCAGATGTGATTATGTGGACTGATAACTGTAATGCAGACCCAGCAGTGTGCTCACAAGCACAAGGAAATTTGCAGAANTCTCTATTGTCCCCCTCTTTTCTGCATGTGCAGGGTTAATATAAAAATAATATAGCTTAATATAAAGCTCCTGTGCCATGGTGTAACCCATACAGCACACTGTCATGCCTGTGTCAGCTCTGTGGGCTCAGTGTGGATGGAGAATGGCATGCTGCCTACCAGTGTCACACTCTCCCCTCCTTTACCTTAGCTCCATGTTAGCTGTGAGCAGTGTGTGCTGCTCTGGTATCTGGTGACAGAGAGGAAACCGCTGCCACACAGCAGGAGACCTAAGAAGGCTGCAAGCCAGATGTGATTATGTGGACTGATAACTGTAANGCAGACCCAGCAGTGTGCTCACAAGCACAAGGAAATTTGCAGAAAAACTAGGTTTATGCTATACAAATTATAATTGAAAAGGGGTTTCTGCCCTTTTTCAATTCATTATATCCTGAGTTGCATGTTTTAGCGGAAATAAGCTACTTTGGATTGTACGTATACTGAATTATTCTCATTCCATAAGCACAGTCCTTCTGAAACAGTCTAAAATATTTTTTCAATGATTACTACACTATTGCTGTCTATTATTGGTGTCTAAAATCTTAACACTGAATAAATATATTTAAATGATGCTTTACTTCTACAATGCCAATTCCTGGTGAGGTTTAATACTTTACTTCATTTGCTGCTTTATGATTCGTTCTGTCTAAATCAAAGTTTATGCTACTTAGATCTATCAAGTGTATGTGTTGTTTTCTATTTAGAACATACACTGCTTATAAATCAGACAATCTTTAGAGGATAATATAGATTAAGAGATAATCTGTTTGTAATCTGTGCATTGACTTTACCTATCTTAATCTACTTCTGTGACTTTGCTGTCTGAACTGCTTGTCAATGATTTACATGCTGAAACTCCAGGGAATAAAACGTTTGTTTTTGAATGCCCCATAAGACTCCGTCTGAGGTATTCCTTTTTAATACATTTGAATTGTCTTTGTTACTAGAGTATGTTGCAGCCTGTGGTAGCTGTAGAAGATTTTGCTGTCTTTAAAGAAATGATGCTGCAAAAGAATATTGAACTGCAGTTACAAGCAATTCAAATAATACAGCAAAGGAATGGTAATACATTGTATTGTCTTAATATGTCTCCTTATCTGGAAATAATGGAGCCCCATGTCCCCATGCTATACATATTAACTTTTATTTTATTATTAAAACATTTTACTGTTTTAAAAGCTGTTACAACATTTTCATTTTCTTGCAGGAGTACTTCCAGAGTGTCTGACCAATGGCACAGATATAATTGCTGACCTTGAACAACAAGAGATGAAACTTCTATCCGAAGCTATGAGGTAATGACGTGTATAATACATGCTGTCGTATTAGTTTTGTATTATAGATAGAATCAGAGCCATGTAGTCATCTTGTGAACTTCTGTTTTCTACCTACAGCTTCTTTGTAGATAATTCTTAGCAGATTGTAATACTGCATGTAAAAAAAAACTATGCCTCTTGCATACCATAGCTTCAGAAATACATTTACACGTGTTCTATCACACTGTTGCATGTGACCAACTAAACACTCCCCCTTATGATTCATTCCACCCCTACCCCCCTTCCCCAGACTAACCTTCTATGCAAAATCCCCTCCCCATAACCTAACCCTAACAAGCCTTATGTTACCTTTTATAAAATATTAATGGCTGATATATATTTAAAAATATTATAGACTATCAAAAGAAGAATATGAGCAGGAACAGTTGCGGAAAAAGGTTTGTAAGGAGATTAAATTAATTAAAACACTATTTTGTCTTTTAATCTGCAATACAGACATCTTTTTTCTTTATTTCTAAATAGGAACTGATCACTGCTAATTTAGAAGAAAACCCCACTAAAACATACACAAGTGATAAAGATACAGCGTCAGTGACAGGTAATGGCCGAACTTTTTATTTATGGGCAGGTACAGTATTCATGATCGTAGAGTAGGGTAATAGAGGTTTTAAGATCATGTTCTGGTAAGTAAGTATACATGCCACCCATAAAAAAGTAATTTTAAGGCTCCTGGGCCAATTTGGCGGATCTGTCTGTCTTACCTTGTATGCAAATAGCACCTGGCATTTTTATTTATTCCTCTGTCAGTAAATCCTGTCAGCATGTGTCTGATTGCTAGCACTATTCCCTTTTCTCTAACAATGTTTAACCTCCTCCACCCAGGTTGTACCAAGATTTCATTGTACAGTCTTTCTCCCAGTAGATGCAGCCAAGGTAAATGAAAGTAGAAAGCAGCCTGTGAATGTCCACACGCTGTCATACAAGCCAACAACTGTCACCTTTAAAGAACTTAGTAATACAGAAGCTGCTAATGCCTGGTTGGAGCAGGCAAGAAAAGAGGCTGGAATACAGGGCTCTGTGACTGTAAGTAGGTTTTACCAGATTTATTCTACTCCTATTCTAAAAATAATAATATAAACATATATATATGGTAGGTTGAATTATTACATTAAATCAGCAATAAGCCTCTGTTCAAATCACTGTAATGGGAGATGAGCAGCTCAGTAAGCAATAATACATTGGAAAAGGATAGTACTAGGACAACATTCACATTTTCACACAGCACCCAGAGTCATAGAAGGGGCCAAGCCTATGTTTCCTATGCGATGAGATATGAGTCCAGGCCTGTTTCCATGTTTCAAAAATCTAGATACACAGCATATCTCCACATCACAAGTGTATGAAGCTGAGCCCATCCACATATACAAAGAATTGTAACCAATTTAACAGGTCTCGGCTCCCAATCATCTTGGTGGAATATGTTCTTACAGTAAGTTAATATAGGCAACAATTTCATGTCCATTCTCTTACATTACTTACAATACCTATGTTGAACATAAGGTTAGATAGGGACCCTTCATTGATCCTTCCATGTAAAGTCAAGAAAGCTATTAATTCATATATGTTCCGCAGCTAAACTTCATATACTTTCCTTTTATTATCTCTCTTCTTCTTGTTTTACTCTTCCATTCTTGCTCTTCCCTCAATATTCAATATTTGTTACGTGTTTTTCGCTATTATGATTATCCTTTGTTGCTCACACTGGGCACTTTATGTTCACTGCTAGGTTCTGTAAGGTCACTGGTATCTATCTTTCTTTGTTACTGCATTGCTGTTGTCAAAATAAACAGTATAAAAAAAGGAGTACCTATCTGGACTCAGCTCACATATACCAGGCATTAGGATTGCTTGCTGAATACCAGAAAGCAGATAGGTATTCAAGTGTATGAGCCTTAAAGAGGCAGAAAATGTGTGTGTGTATATATTGTCTTACAATTGCACAAATTGTGCGTATGTTGCGTATGTACAGAGGTTGGTTATTCTGCAGGAAAGAGGGTTCCCATGTCACTCCCCCCCTTACATGCGGACATTGGACTCAATACACATTCATAAAGCACCCATATGTGTTCTATACGAAGATGCCTCCATCTGCATGGAAATATGTATGTCATTATAATGCTTATCCTCCCCCATGCTGTGTTTAGTCATGCGGAAGTCAACACATGCCTAATCATATGGATGTCCTTATGGATGGAAATGTGTTCTGTCCACAAGGAGATCATGATATCTGGGCTGTGCATGCACGGACTGTTAGTGACAGATGTGCAGAAATCTGTATCTGGTTCCCTATAGTTCACTCTTAATAGAAGGGACTGTTACCTCCCAGGAGGTCAGATGGTATGTATGTATGTATGTATGTATGTGGAAAGTTCTGGAGTGTTCCAATGTTTAATGTCCAGTAAGAGTTCCTCACTTCTTCATGTTATTCTTCATGTTAACATTGGTACACAGATTTTACGAGAAATGTTTGATCCAGTGAAGGTGTCGAACTGTACTGACTGTGGTCATAAGGCAACGATTTATAGTTCTTGTTAATTGAAAACACTTGATATATGAAAGAAATCTTCTGGTATGCTTTTAGATTTTGTCTAAATTCCACTGACTACTCCAATCAAATACCTAGATCCTGGGTAATAAGTAATACCACTTTCTGGAATCCAGTTTCAATCTGATTAATTCTGTGCTATATATTATATGTTATATGTTTTTATGTTGTGTTACACACAAACTCTGAATGCTAGAAAAATATGGAAATCTTGTTGCCACTATATTATACACCTTCTGACTGGCCTTTACTAGACAATAATCAGCCATGTTTTGTTTGTATATAGAGCCTGACACATTTGGAGAAAGAACAGCTCAGAGAACGCACTGAGTATCTCAAACAGAAAAGAGCGACACTTTTAGCTCGGAAATTAGATTCAAAGAAGAAAACTGAGAGTTCAGAAGAACACAAAGAAGAGGCGCCGTGTTCTAGCCAGGTAACCAATATGACCGCCAATGACTTTGATACAATACACTAACGTTCCCTATTACAGTTTAGCATAATCGCAAAATCAGACTAGAGACACTCCTGCGCTTGCAAGAGGCTTATCGCCAGATACTTATATACCCCTCACTAATATGGTATACCTATGGTACCTATGGTCATAAGTACCTTAGCGCCCCCTTTGTTATGCTATACTATGTTACAATTTGGCAATACGGATGTAAATCCAATACCACAAGGAACAACAGTATCAGTAACAATATCCACAGAAAGTTCTATATCAAGGTTAAGAGCAAGAAATTATGCAGCTTTTTGTTTTTCTCAGTCCATATAGTCCAGCTATATCTTATAAATTATTTATTAGTCCTTCATCAATTTTTCTGGTTTTCCCCTGTTTCTCTTCTCTCCTCAGTTTATTCATACAATGAAATACATATATATACATCTTATAATCTGAGTTTGCTGGTGATCATAGTTTGGAGAGCCAAATGATACAATTATTGGAGAGATATATGGAAATCATCATGATTTGCCAGCAATCGCTCTATAGACCTAGAGATGTACAATAGATTGGTCACCTGTTTTTCAGTCTTCCTTTAACGTTTCAATATTACCTTTTTTATTTTTGTAGCATGAAATGACTGAGGAAGAAATAAAGAACTTGCAGAAAAGGAAGCAGCTAGCAGAGAAGCTGAAAGAAGAAGTCATTCATAAGTGAGACGCCTCCTCTGAAGACGACCTTTTTCATTTAACCAATTGCCAAAGCTATTCATGTATATTTTTTGTATGCCTTAAATAAATATTTAGTCACCATCTCTGGAAAATTCTCATCTTCAGAATGGAATGAAGCATGTACCAGAAGGTGACGCGAAAACTTTGTTGACAAAAGAGCGGATATAGAATGTATTTTTTACGTTTTCGTTTTTTGCTATTTAAACACTGTTCAGGCAATAAAGCTACTGCATAACATTATCGTGAACTTGTCTGCACAGCTACTTGTATAATACATATTGTAATTATCAGCATTTTAACATGTGAATTTCTTTTCAGTGCTATCGACATTCTAGAAGAATAGAACCAAGAATTGAGGGTAGATTGTGTTTAACAATTTATGCACAAATGTCAGAACACAGTTGTTAATTAGTAACTCATTTTACTGTTCTATCAGTAAAATAAAAAGCATATAATAATAATATATGATAAGCCACCAGCCACTGTCAGAGCATTTCTGTTTGTTTGGTCATAACTTTTAAGTGCCTTATGCATTGTGATACCTGATACAGTAGCACAGAAGACACCAGCAAAGGTTGTGTTGCATTTTTATATTTCATCTATTATTTAATAACAGGTTTTTATATAGTTCCATCTTATTATGTAGCACTTTACAATTTGATAAGACATTAGGGCATATATATTCTAATCAGGGAGATTGAAAAGTGGGTATGTTGCCCATAGCAACCAATCAGATTCAAGCTCAAAGTTTCATTTTGCATGCTGGAGAATGTTCGCTTAAATCTGATTGAATCCCCACTATTCAATCTCCCTGCTTAGTAAATTTAGGCCTAAGACATGACTGGGTGGTAACAAACAGAATGGGTGGGAAAGGACAACCTTACACTCTATGGAAGAGATACATGGGGGCAAATTCATTATAGAATGGACCACATAACTAGGGACAATTTAGTCAGCTGCCAATTAATCTACTAGCATGTTTTGGGATGTAGGAGGAAACAGGAACACCGGTGGAACCCACACAGACACAAGGAGAACATATAAACTCCACACAGATAAGATCTTGTCCAGGAATTAAACTTGTGAACAAATACAAAAAATAAAGGAAATCAGGTCCAATAGGTGGTATAAGTTAACAGGTGGTTTACATGAACAGGAAACATTCAATAACACAGCAACAATAATGCAACAAATAGAACCTGGACATGAGCATGAATAGAGAATTATTATGGGAGGGGGAAGTATGGGCATAGCAGTAGGGAAAACAAGACTAATGGGAAGGGGAGGGAGGGAGGGGCAAAAACAAACGAGGGGGGGAATTACATTGCCCGACTACAATAGAACAAACAGTCAAGAACAATCAGAATCCTAAACGTGGAGTACTGAGTGGAACATAATGGAGTTATCAAGGTTAAGTTGACCAGTTGCGAATCAGAAACCATTTAGTGGAGTCATTTTCAGGATATGAGTTCTTCTAGCAAGTGGTAAAGAATCAATAAATAGCTCCCATTTATTATAAAAGTTTTCAACACCCTTTTCAACGTGTGGGAGCGTGGCACAGCGATCAAACTGGAGTTCCAGGAGCATGTCCTTGACAGTGCCCAGGAGGGGGNGAGAGATGATTTAGTCCAAAATTTAAGGATAGCCTTTTTTGCAACAGTGACAATTGTAGTAAGAAAAGTGATTGACCGGCGAACCCAAGGAGAGGAAGCCAGTCATCAAAATGTTCCCACAGTAAAGCAGCAAAGCTCTTAGGGAGCTTAATGAGTAATAGAGAATTAAAATTTTTTCCCAGAAGCGTCTTATTTTTCCACACTCACAGAAGTTGTGGATGAATTGACCAGGGAGGTCCCTGGACCAAGCTGCCATTGAACCCCTCCACAATTTGTCATGGTCAGCAGAAAGCAAATGATCAGTCACATAACGGATGTGGTAGGTATGGGACTTTAAATAGGAGAGGATGAGGCCCACTGGTTCTCCAGTTGTAGTAAGTACAGAGAGCACCCCTTGTATAAAGTGCCTGAGCCTGCAAGTACATAAAGAGTTATGAGGTAAATCGTACCGGGAGCAAAAAGATTCAAAGGAATACAACCGGCCACCAGGGTCAAATATGTCGCGTATGGCCTCAATGCCTTTACCCCGCCAATGGTAAAAGTGCAAATTGGTAAGACCAGGGGAAAATCAAGGGTTGCCCCAGAGGGTTACATGTTTGGAAGCAGTGTGATTGCCTTTAAGCTTGTGCCAGCCAAGCCGTATAGGCACCCCAGAAAAGCACATTACGCCACGCAAGGGGAGGTAGAGCGGAGGGAGGGAATGAAGTAGAGCGGACAGAGCAAAAGGATGCACCAGGACTGATTCCAATCTATGATTAGTGTAAACACTACGGTGGAATAACCATTCTGTAGCGCCATGGGAAATAGAAGGAAGGTCTGGGAGACCTAAGCCACCATCCGCTTTGCACAAATGCAGGCGAGTTTGAGCAACTCAAGGTTTTTTGCATTGCCATAAAAAGGACGTAAAAAGCCTAGCACAAACTTTAAGGTCCGAGGGTGATAAAGGGAAAGGAAGCATTTGGACAAAATAGGCAATGCAGGGAAAAGGACAGAGTTCACCACCACCATACGACCAAGCAGGGAGAGTGGGAGAGAATCCCAACCCCTGATAGACCGAGTGCCAGATTGGATGACAGTAGAGAAATTGGCCTTGTAAAGACTCGACATAGTAGGGCTTATATGGACACCCAGGTACTTGAAAGAGGTAGTGGCCAACCTAAAATGCTGCTGCAAGCNGGGAATCACAGAGGGGTCATGATGGCCTGGCAGTAACATAGCTTCAGACTTATGGATGTTAATTTTATAACCAGNGAAGGAGATAAGATCCATGACAGCAGGGATAGACTGCTGCTGGCGCGAAACAAACATTAGGGCATCATCGACGAAAAGACTCAGGACCAGATCCAGAGTTGCGCATTGCGGCTGAAT
>JABWIB010000984.1:11955-33356 GCA_016617825.1 Platyplectrum ornatum
GGTGTGTGACACAGGCAGTATATTAGTGTCTCTTCTCTGCTCCAAGCTGTACATGTGTAGCTCCTCTGGTGTGTGACACAGGCAGTATATTAGTGTCTCTAATGGATTTATGTTCTTCTGGAGATATGACAGAACTGAACACAGGATTGCAGGTGAGGCCACACCAATCACCTATAAAGTGACATCACTACTTCTCTCTGTATAACACTAATTCCTCTCCCTATACACCCAGCATCAAACTGGTCTTGCTAATTGTTTTGTTGTAAATGTGATGTGTTATAAAGATCATACATTCACAGTTAAAAAATTAACTAATTGATTTGGACATACATGCAATATATCTTTTTTACATAAATAAATTATATTAATAACAGAAAACAAATCTCAATCCCTTACCTTTATAACTGCACACATAGAGGTAGTGAGCAGAAAGACCAGGAGACATAGGACAATGGTTCCCTTCATGTTAATCTGTTCTGTGTATTTCTCTATCAGATCTAAATCTTAATAAGGATCTTATATGATAAACAGACTCATCTCTAAGCCAATCAGCCACCAAAGGATCTAATCCACAGGAAAAAAAAAAGGTTTCTCCCCCCACCCCAGGTGTAATCACTGGTAGAAGAGCAGGTGAACAATGGTAAATAACCAAAGGGTCAGATCCAAATAGCAATATACGTATTTTGACAGAATCATTGAATTGACGGATCAGAGACTTATATGTTATAAAACCTGTATTGTGTCTGTTATAAGACAGATCCTACAAAGATTTGGTCTTAGGTAAAATGAGGTAAAGTTTGTGGATGGAAGATAGTGTGCAGGGTTCTTCCATGAGATCCATTTCAGGTGTTCAGGGTCCTCTAGCCTATGAAACAGATGATTAGCATTTGCATCTGTGTGAGTGTTTAATATAGAGCAGATTAATGGACAGTCACTTTCTCTGCTAAGACCAGAGGACTTTATTCTAAGATAATAGTTACATAAGATAGAATTTTATGTTTGTTTAATAAGTGAAAACTTTTAGCCTTTTGTTTTAAGAAATTATTTATTTATTTATTAACAGATTATGTAGCGCTTTACAAATTCAACAATCAATAAGACAGCCTGGGTGGTAACAGACAGAATGGGTGGGGAAGGGGGCCCTGCCCGCAAGTTTACACTCTATAGGATAAATGTGACTGAGGCTGGTTGCATTCCTCCCAACATTGGCACAGAGGAAACCATGACAAATTGGCCCCTCATGACTCACATCCCCTCCAAGCCCCCATCCCTTTTGCCTTGTTTGCAGCAAAATATATAAATAAAAGAATAAAAACAGTTTAGTCCCTTTATTGGGTGGAAAGTGCAGGGGCTGACGGGACAGTCATCTGAAATCTCGGGACAGTTGGGAGTTGGTTGGAATATGGTTGCACAAAAGGTTTCAAATGTAAACTCATAAATAATGACAATTACATTTAATGTATTTTAAAAGCATATTGCTGTAAATGTTTAATATTATAACACGTGCAGTGATTAAAATATAGAACCATTTAATGAATTGAAATTTTCTTTTATACTTAAACCATCGATCACACTAGTGACATCATTTACACATCGCAAGACTGGATCCGATCCATGGTGCAAGATTTTGGAGGAATGGGAGGGACTGTGGGCTGTCGAAAAATCAACTTCATAATTAGGACACTATAGAACTCTATAGAACCTGTTCCACAAGAGGAGACCACACTGACGTGGGCGCAGGGTCACAGATAGCCTTGTGATTCACTTTCTGAGTTAGTTAACATTCTGCACATGCTCAGAGTAGCTTCTTGCTTTGAATTTGGTCAGTGGGGTTGGAACAGGGGGCAGGAAGGGGTGAGTTGCAAGGGATCATATCGCTCTTTCACTAGAATGGCACTGGGGTGCAAAAATATTACTTTTGGGGTGCAGAGCGTTGGAGCATTGGATTTTTGGGGGTTGTTTTGAAAGTTTTTTCTACTTTTTTTATTACAATTTTTTTTATTTTTTATTACAACTTTCACGGTGTAGTGAAGATATGATAATGACTTAAATACTATTCTGTCATTTATAGGAGTCACAGATAATGATTACATTCTTGTGACCTAATGACATTTCACATTTTTAACCGTGTAACACTAAAACCTAGTATGTACTATCACCAGGAAATACAACTATAATATATAAAATGATACAAGATAAAAACTGTCACCTATAATGGAAACAATTTTATACTTACAATATAAAAATATAACTAATTGCACCAATAAATAAAAAAATATATATATATTTATAGTAGAAAACTATACATTTCATTTTGCTATATAACGTTGTACTTGATATCTGTCCTTTACCTGGCTCTGGTAATGCCCACATTACAATTTTTTAGTGAATGTGACCATGTGCCAAATTTACACAGGAAGACAGGAGGGGGTGTGTGTCCTCATTATCGTCACCCTGTATGGAGGAAACAAAAGTGGTTGTAATACAAGAATGAAATTATGAGTAAAACCGTCCTCACTTAGGAATGTCACCTAGAATGAATATTTTATTTGTAGGATAAGCATTGGTAATTTTGCTTGCCTTATTGATGATTCATGGATACGTTCAGTGATAGGGGGTAATTTGGTGACTGTATATGAACATGTCAATGAGAAAACTCCAACTCTGACCAAGATAACAGCGTGAATAATCTTAAAGTGACTGTGCGTGAATTGATGACTTGCACATCCTCATCATGGTAACCATCATGTTGTCACACATAAAGGATTACACATATGTAATAGCCGTACACTGACCCAAGACATCATATGTGGTCATTCCTGACACGTTCCGTCCTGCTCTCTGATTGGTCAGGTTTCTACCTGTACCTGTATAAAAGACTCTTCTGAGATAGAGGTCAACACACAGCTATAGAGATACAATTTCATCACAACATGGATGCTAGAGTCACCTTCCTCCTCCTGCTCTGTGCAATGGGCTTAGTGACAGGTCTACCTCTGTCTCCATCATTACAGGTAAGATACTGAATGAGTAGCACTATGTCTCCTGGTGCTGGGGGAGATTTGTCGTACTGTATAGGTTGATGACTTATCACATTTTCCTGCATTTGCCATGGAAGGAATGGGCTGGGTGGAATTAAGTAGATGAAGAGATGACTGTAATAAAATACTTGCCACTGTTGTTTCCCATGTCCCTCACACAGAGAGAATGATGGATATAGGAACATATGAAATAGAACTTCCTATTCTAGTTACTGGATGGTGGGACAGTGACTACACAGGTGGTGGATGGTGGGGAGTCTGGAAGCCAAAGACTGAGAACATCACCCCATCTGTCTCCTTAGGTGGTGCCTCTTGTAAATGTGTTGAAGATATATAAATATGGGCTGAACCTTATATTCTTTATTTTTCAGAATACCTTTCTAGAAAAAAAATATCCTGGTAAGTGTATTTTACATCTTATATAAATACTATTTACATTTCACATTATACACGAGGAACCTTCAAGATATGTTTTCTATTAATTAGTTTGAAAGTTATTTACCTCTTCAGTGCCCATCAGTTCAATATTTTATATACATTGGGAAAAGCAATTTTAGATCCTACATGGCCTACATATTCTATGTACATTTATATTTACAGATGATACAGAGGTAAAAGAAATTGAAGATCCAGACAATAAAGGTAAAAACATACTACTAATCATATAACACTGTAAGAATTTGGTTCGAAGGTTATAACTCTAGCAATAGTGCCCTAGGTTTGTAACTTAAAGTGTCTCTTAAGATGTATATTTAAATCCTACTGTCACATCCCATGATGTCTGTTAAACTGACCTAAATTTTATTCTAAATGTCCAAACAGTCTCTCGTAAATTTCCATGAAACCACTCAATGAACCTGATCCAGATCCGAGTTTCATACAAGTTTTCACACAAGATTGTATATAAGTGTATAATCTTAATGCCCACTCCTAAATTGTGAGGAATTATGGGCAAGTCTCTGTGTTCACCCAGTACGTAAAAGATGGTTACGACACTGCCCCAGTACAACCCATACTGTACCATTTAAATGACCCTTCCTGTCTTTTTGGTAAAAGTAAGTATTATATTTTTATGGTGGTGGTATTATCACATTAAGTCTATACCATATTTTACCCATATGACTTTCCATTCTACTGTCTACTGTAGATGACATAGTCATAGAAGATGATATTCGTATAAAACCTGGTCGTAGCGCCATCAACTGCCAAAGCTGCCTGTGGCCTAAAGCAGCAGATGGGACCGTCCCAGTTCCTTACAACTTATCTTCAGCATATAGTGAGTTTCCACTTCATTGTGACATACCTAATCATCTTTAAATGTTCTTATGCATTAATAAATGCTCAATGGTTTTTCCTCACAGATGATAATTATATACACTTGTTTAAAACCTCCATGCAAGAGTATGAGACACTGACCTGTGTGAGGTTTATACCTCATACCACAGAGACGGATTACCTGAGCATTGTCTCCTCACAAGGGTAAGTTCACCCACTGTGGGATCCATTTTTCAAATACTACAAATGACAAGTCGACTGTCTGAATTTTGAAAAAAAATCAGATTTTTTTTAAAACAATCTACTTAATGAATGGATATGTATGGTGAAATCTCGATTTCACCTATTTACTCTTTCATTATGTCAAATATTATTTTTCGCAATACTTTGCACTTGATGCCCAGACTAGATGATCCGGGTGATGAGCAGCATCCCTGACAGAATGAAGTATCAATATGTGGTAAGGGGATCTAGTTTAAACATGTATAATTAGACGTAGTCTACATGAAGGGCATAGTGTAGAAGGGGAAGGATAGGGTTAGGCTGCAGAGAGGAGATGAATCATAGAAGGAGACGGTTAGGGTTAGTCAGCAAGTAGGATATGGATCAGAGAAGGAGAGGGTTATGTGGGATTAGACTGTGAAGAGGGATTGATCGGAAAAAGGAAAGGTTGCAAGAAGGGGATATATCGAAGAAGAACTTGCTTAGAGAGAAGGGTTAGGGTGATGGAAGTGGAGCGTTAGATGAAAGATTAGGTCAAGGGTTGGGTTTGGGGAAAATCCCTCTTGTTGGCACAGGAGATTTTCTGGTTCCTCAGTCGGTGATTTGTCAGGAGTAATATTTTTATGGAGTTAGAGAAATTCACTATGGTTTTAAAATACTAGATGATAGAATTTATGTAAAGTATTAGAGAACCGCCAAAGGAAATTAATATCTCTCTGTTGTGCTTATTGCTTCTTCCCCTGATTCCAGGTGTTCATCATTCATTGGACGTATTGGAGGAGATCAAACAGTTGCAATAGATATTGATAGTTGTATAGCCAGGGGAAACATTCAACACGAACTGAACCATGCCCTGGGATTTTTCCATGAGCATATGAGGAGTGACCGCGATAACTACATCGACATCAATTTCCAGTACATCTCACCAGGTACTGAGTAGTATTTATTTATGTTACTTAATGTTTTATATACTTCCTCCTATGCAAAGCATAGAAATTAAAATCTTATGTTACAGGTGAAGTAGGGAACTTTGTCAAGAAGTCCTCCAATAACCTGGGTCTGGAGTATGACTATGGTTCAGTGATGCATTACAGCAAGTAAGTTATTTCATTTTGATAATAAATATTGATTATCATTGGTTTTGGAACATGTCATTTTGATGTTGTCATGTCTTATGTCTATGTGACAGTTANGCATTCTCCAACACTTCCAATCAACCCACCATTGTACCCAAACCTGACCCAACCGTGCTGATAGGACAAAGAAATGGACTGAGCATCCTGGATGTTTCCAAAATCAATAAACTCTATCAATGCAGTAAGTACTGATTGGTGGGTTCTATAGGAGTAACCCCACATACATCCAAATACTGTTGATTTATTTACTCTTTTACCTTCATTTCCTTAAACAATGTTAGTCGTCAACATTGGTTCCCTGCTATATCCCTATCTCAATACTTCTGCTCAATTCCTTCTTATAAAGACAACAGGTGGGAAATTTGGCTAAAGTGGTCACCACTTATAACCACGATGTTGCCTGCACGATGTTTTTAAAATTCAGATCACTGGATTGCGTTAGTTGTACACATTTACAACCTGCATATGTGGTTATATACTAATGCAAGCGAATGGGAAATACTCACTTTCAAGGGAATGTGGGCCTATATTCCACTTATTGTGCGTTGAAGAGGGAAGTGAACTCCACTGTCACTCCAAAATGCAGCTTCAGCAGGAGTCCAATGCCAGATCTCCATTGGATGCATCCCTCCATGTAGTGGAGGATAGGCCACTTACATTGCTTGTACACACATTTTCGAGTGTACAATATCTTAAATCCAGTATCTTACGGGATCCTAAGCAGGATTCATGTTTTTTGACTGGGTCACTAAAATAGTAGATCAATAAAGAGCTGTAAATCTGGGCTTCATTGAGACTTTTCACACTGTGAAAATGTGGGATAGTGTTTTGGATACAATGTTTGTTACAGAATAGACAACAGAAAGTTGTAGTAAACAGAATCATTTATGGGGATTGTCTGGTTATCATTGGAGTTCCCCAGAAATCTGTACTTGGACCTGTGCTATATAATATTTCTATTTGTAATATTCCATATTGCATATATGGTAGAAATTCCCTTTTGCACATGATGACACGAAGATATGTAGTTTACAGTCACTTACTTTATGTTGCCTTCTTTTTTTAGATGTTTGTGCTAGTTTGTTTAACGATAACAATGGAACAGTGACTTCAGCAAACTACCCCTCCAGCTATCCCAACCATGCCAATTGCGTGTGGCTAATCAGAACGCCATCTGGGCAGGTACGGTAATAAACAAGGGAACAGTTAGAACATATGTGTTCAAAAATAGATAGACACACAGAAATGAAATAATGAAGTGACTAAATATTTAGAAATAACAGTACTGCACCTCCCCTAATGCCTTTCAGCTACATTGTTACACCGAGTGGGGTATAGTCACCAACCAACCCTGAACATACAGAAATCCCTATATATAACACAATATTAGGGCTCGAAGTGGGGGTGTATACAGGGGTATGACATACCGGCACTTCTCCCATTGATGTAATTGAAATATTACAATTCCCCATTGACTTCTATTATATTCTGTGTTTCCATACCGCCACTTCTAAATGTACATACCCCCACTTTTAAATTTCCACTTCGACCACTGCACAATATACAAGGAGATACAGGTAAACAACAGTGGTATAGGGAATATGTTGTCAGAACATACCCCAAGGGGTTTATTTACTAAGCGGCGAGACTGCAGTGAGATTGAAAAGTGGGAATGTTGCCCATAGCAACCAATCAGATTCGAGTTCACATACTCCAGTGTGTAAAATGAAATTGAGAGCTTGAATCTGATTGGTTGCTATGGGAACATCCCCACTTTGCAATTCACTGTTATCTCACCGCTTAGTAAATATACCCCCAAATGTCTTCCAGTTTCCCAAAAATGTCCTTTCACAATTTCCTTATATGTTCTGTTCTAGGACGTTTGGTTTTCTTATATATTCCTTCACTTCCTTCCAACTTGAAGTTTCCTTCAGAAATAAAAGAGAAAACGCGAATGCACAACAATACTTTTGTACTTCTTTTATGTTCTATTCACAAGGTTCTTTTTGCTGGTAGAGGGTGTCTTGGAGAGAAGGAAATAGGTGGAAAGGAGAGGAATTAAAACTCAAGATGTACAAAAGTATATGTTTTTTGTGAGTGCATGTTATTCACCTGTATGTCATTGTAGATAATATCTACACTTGATTTAGGCATTTTTGGGGGTAAATTGCATTCATAACATTATGTACAAATAGAATATTGTAAGTGGTTGTTGGTATATATTTATTATCAGGATGTTTCTAGTTCTCCTCTTCTGTACCTAAAACCTGATCATGACATGAAAGAGAAATGATGGCAAAAGCTTCAAAGTTTAAATACTCATTTGTTGGTACTATGAATGTTCCTTTTTAGGTTACCCTGAATTTGAAAGCCTTGGACATCCAGTCATCACCAGGTTGTGTGTCTGACTACATCAAGATCTATGATGGTCCCAGTAAAAAGTCTCCAGTGTTGCTTGACAAGACTTGTGGGCCAAGACTCGTTCCTCTCGTTTTGGCCTCCACTAACCAGATGTTGGTGGAATTTGTAAGCGACAGCAGTGTTACCGGGGTCGGCTTCAAAGCAGAGTATAACTGGGGTAATTATTTTGTATATTTATTTTGACTGTGAATATTTGACAATCCTTATTATAACTCTATTATTATAATTCTACAAAAAGAATTAAGCTTCTTGCATTGAAGAGTTTGCAATAACATAGATCAATAAGAGAGAATGTGTCAATAAATTATAATTTTAATATTTTAAAATGTAAGTCACATCTACGTTAAGATCAGTCTAAGACACAGACGCAATATGCTTCCCTCCTTGATTAATTAATTTCAATAATAGTCAATAATTTTCTAGTGTATAATAATATTTTTCAACATTACGACAAAACATAATTTGATCTATATGTTGTAATTAATTCAAGATTTACAAGTAAAATCTAACCAGACTGTTGCTATTAGAATAAGACAGTTGCAGACATTTAGTAAAAAATATTATATTCTACTCTTCTCTTATTGTATATTTATAAACATAAAATAAAACTTAAATACAGTAGGTTTATTATCATCGCAATGATTTATGGCATTCTATACAGTATATTGTTTTGGTTGGTTAAATATGTAAACATTATTTTTCATTGCATTCAACCATTTTCACCTATAGTACCATGTGGAGGATCCTTTAATACTTCTCCAAAGAACCTTACATCTCAGGGATATCCTTATGCCTACTCTCCAAACTTGGATTGTACCTACAACATTACTGCCCCTGTTGGAAAACGGGTAAGAGCATTAACATAATACTTTTAGTAGTTTTTGGGGTCTTTTGATGAAACTAGATAGATGACAATTAGTAATGTCCCTGTAAAGGAGATATTACTGATATCTCTGGCACTGAGACCAGCAACTCCACACCCTGGTGTTCTTATGGTGCTGTGTGGAGACAGCAGGGTTATTAGTGGAGAAGCTCCTCTTCCATTGTTCTCCTAAAGGATCACATACTCATTAGGAATTTACGTATTCCAAGTTGTTTCATAGGTAACTGCTCCAGGATCCTCCACTGGCAAATTCATAAGTTTGAGGCTTCACATGTGTGAATGGCATTGACCATCAGGAGGAAAGAAGAATCCTGAAGATCCTGACATTGGTGGTGTAGGAGTTCCTCTGGTCATCAAAAGAGCATGTTATATAAATAGCAGAATTCCAATTTTTAGAGTACAAAAATATTTGTTTTTTGGAAGAATATGCCCGAGAAACATATGTGTTAGAACCTAGTTGGACTTGCAATACAGATATCATGCCAATTATACTGTAGATGACATTATCAGGTTTACCCACAACATGTATAAATCTAAACAAGTGAATTGTACAGCAACATAGAATAACTTCTTGAGTAAAAAATTACTTGTAGTCTGTACCTGTGAGCGTTATTGTAGATAATGTTGTTTATTTCTTTTTTGGGTTTAATTAACCAGCATTTTTATTTATGTGTTACAGATTGCAATTACTTTTAGTGACTTTGAGATGGAGGATGCATACTATGACTATTTAACAATAAGTGATGGAACTGACAAGTATGGGCCATTCTGTGGAAGTTACAAGATTCCTGTCGTTAAATCAGCTGGAAATACAATGGTGCTGACATTCCATAGCGATGAAAGTGTTCAGCTGAAAGGTTTCCATGCCTCTTACACCTTCAGTGAGTAATACAATATCATCATTATATCACATCATTCTATTAGTGCAGTTCATTTATCCGATAGGATAGTTTTCTTCTATGTCATAGTAGTACATTTTGTGGTGGTACTAGGGATACTCAGTACAGGTCAGCAGCACAAACAATTGATTGTTATAGGTGGGGCTGTTTCTTATTCTAGCTCTAGAGTGGGCATGTAAATGATGAAAAGAGCTATACAATAGGGCATATGATAACTCGTGGGGCATTAGGAAAGCCATTATACAACAATGGGGGCAACTTTAGTTTAGATCCGGTACCTTTTTCAGATAATCAAAGCCACTGAAAGTGTTATGTATTTTGCAGTATTGGATATGATTTGGTTATAATGACTTTTTGTATGTTTCTCTATACAGTATGATTACTGAGGATTATAGTCTTGGGATTATTGCAGTGGAAAAATTTATTTTTGTGCATCTACATCACAACTGAGGCAAAATTCACAAAAAAGACAGATTTGGTTCCTTTAAAGTGGATTTCAATCTATGGCAAATAAAAATGTCGTTTTTCTATACAATCTATATTATATCTTTCAAATGAAACAATATGTGTAAGCTTCTTATAATACATAATATAATGTAATTGTACCAATAAGATGAATAAAACAATTGTTAATTAATTCCATTATTGTATGAGAATGGTTTAATCCATTTACCCCCTGTGTGTTATTTTGTTTTTGTTCTATTCAGATTTCACACAATGTACTGTGAATACACTGAATCAGGTCCTTCCTGCTCATTGCTACTCTATGCAAGTGCTTACTCCAAAGGCGATTGTTACATATATAAAGCGGTTGTTACATTAAAGCAGTGTCAAGATTTGCCCACTAGGTGGACAATGTTATTCTGATTATAGCAAACATCTCTCCTCAGATATTTATTGCATACAATTGTAGAATTGTAGCCTCCATCATTCACTAAAATGAATTCTCAGAATGATGTGATGATTTATTTGGACCAAATGCTGGATGATGATGATGAGACTTTAGTTGCAAACAGGGGTGTATAAGGAGGTATGCCATACCGGCACTTCTCTCACTGATCTAATTGAAAAACTACACATTTCCATTAACTTCTAATATATTGTGTGTTTCCATACCACCACTTCTAAATGTCCATACCCCCGCTTCTAAATTTCCACTTCAACCACTGGTTGCAAATATAAATAACAAAACAATATTAAGTCAGATCCTTTGTGTCACAAGACCTCAGTGTCCCCTTAACATGTTGCTAAATCCCTCAGTATGATTTATAGTACATAAACTATAAATAAATTCAAGCACAAAAATACAATAAATCATTTTATTGGACCTTTCATACGTACCGTGCATTTACTACATATAGAGAAAAGAAAACATAAATTCATTCAGTTCATTGGAAGACAGCTAAAAATTTCCTTTTAAAGAAATAATTTCCTATTAAAGAAAGAAAGGCAATTACATATAGAAAGTTAGGAAGGTTTTCAGATTTACACTAAATGGGTATTTTTCATTTTTATTATGAAAAAACAGTGGAAGTCTGGCTCTAGTCCTTAATAGAAAGGAAGTGATGAGCATTGTGCCTCTGTACTAATTTCAGTTCATTTGACAAAGTATTAATATTCTTCCTGCAGTTCTTGCTGTCCAGTTGTCAATTAAACTGTGATGAAATAAATAAATAAACGCAAGTTAGTCAATAATCTTTAATAACAGTGTTAATATTAAATTATTAGAATAAATAAAGGGAATACTAAAATCATTTTATATGCAGCGTGATTGCACAAAATAGCATTATTACCCATTGGTTATAAATACCTTCACAAACCATAGTACTTATTATTCCAATTATCATACAGTTCATAATAATCCAGAGATCCTTTTCTGAAACCCGAAAGCAGGATGCTTGGAGTTCTATAGCTGGAGACCTACCAGGCCATATCCACCCATATTTATTCAGATAGCGATAGATGGTGGTTTGAAAGCTTGGGTTGGATCACAAAAAAACTGATCAAATCTGATCTGACCGCACAGGACGGTCCAATATATTGTACACGTATATATGGAATGTCACAATGGCTGTTGGATACATTTTCTGAAAACACAATGGTTGAAAGTCTAAGGGAAAAATCGATCCAAATTGAATACTCTTTTTTCCAATGTAAGTATACATTTCTTCCACTTTAATTTATTTAATCTTGGGCCATGTAGCGTTTACATTTTTCTTGCAAATAAATCTTTATGGGATGAAAAAAACTCATGAACCAGTTGAAACACCCATGTAAAGGTATTTACCTTTAGTAAAATATTGTTGTATACTTAATATGGCAGAAATTTATGTTATTGGGTTTTTCATTCCCATTAAGGTGTAGAATTTAGGCTTCTATAATCTGCTTCAAACACAACATAAGCTTAAAACATCTTGTTGCCAATGTGCCCCAACTTTTGGATGGTATCTTGGCCAGCTTTTGGTTCTGTATCTGCTCACATAAGGTACTACTGTTGCTTTGGCATCCGATCGCTCAATAAAATGTCAGTATATAATTGTGTATAATGCATGAAATATTAGAGTAAAATTACTCACTGAAGCGGTATGAAGCATGGAAACCTTTGCGCTGGGTGCTCTCATCACTGTGAAATATGATCACGAGTGACCTCCCTGTGGAGGTTATTTGAGGAACTTTGTGATCACCACAGAATGGTCCATAGGTGTAATCCTTGCATAAGACTTTCATATAGTCATGCATGCAGAACTCATCACCCTCTGTGCTAAATTCATTTACAGTCAATGAAATCTGTAAAGGCAAGACACATAAATAAAACAATCTTAAAAAGTGTAGCATAAAAGATATTAGACAGAATTATAAGGTCAGTATATCAAGTGAAGATGAGGAGCCAGTACCTGCCAAGGTGAGAACATATGGAGTAATATTAAAAAGGGTCTTATTGGGAAAGAACCATTATTGATCTTCTAGGGAGAAAATTACAAAAGTTTTTTTGCGTGTTTTACAGTAAAAATTAGTTTTATGTATTTAATAAAGGGCGCGTTTTTAAAAACACACGTAATTGACCATTTTAAAAAGTGCGCTGCAGAAAGATCGCTTGAGACGTTTTGCCATATTTTTCATATAGGGTTGTCCTCATAGAAATGTCTGTCCTGATTCTCTTTGAACATGGATGCTTTTCTTCCTTTGAATTTTCTATGTGTGGAGGCTTATGAGAGGGATATGGCTGTAGGAGTATGACCAGCACCAGCACCAGGTCCAGCCCTTGCAGCCCATACCCAGGCAAAAAAAGAAAAAAAGAGCTAAAATAAAAAATACAAGAAAAAAAAGACTACAAATGATACAGACACTTCCACTCACCACTCAGGAATCAATAAGATGCTTTGTATACTCTGATAAATCACCCCACACTCTATATAAACCAGGTAGTGGCATGTTTTTATAACCTGTCAATTCTTATAAAACTGTAACAAAAAAACCATGAAATTTTCAAAAAACACGGCAAGCACTAAAAATCGGCATGTCTCCAAAATACGCCCAGTGCAAAACAAAAAACACGCTGGAAAAACACGGTCCATCACGCTAACACTTTAAACGGTACCAACAAATCACACAGCTTAGTAACTATCCAAAAACGTTTTATACACGGCATGCAAACGCGGTGCAATTGATCATGTTTTCGCGATCTTTAGTCAATTTCCCCCCTTGTGTTAACTATCAAAGCATAAGTGTATTTATGTATATGTTATTAAAATGATTGTGTACTTAAAATGGTTGTGTATTAAGCCCGTAGATCCCTAATTAGTCTCAAGATGTGTACTCTCACTGACACAGAAGATCTACCAAATAAAAGGGCCTTGTCACAGACCTAATCTAAAGGTACTAAGGCTTCCCAAAATGCATGAACGTCCAATGAGCTACCAGGAAGTCCACTTACACACCGTTTTTTCTTCTTCTGCTATCTGCTCACTATCTTTGTCTTCTTGTTAGGTCTAGAATGTTATCATTTTCTGGTAGGAACCTCAGAGTATGTGCCTCTTATAGGCCATCACAACTTGGATGCAAATATTTTTGGAACTCATGTGAATGTAAAAGACTTCTCACCCGGTAACCCTCAGGTGCTAAGATGTTGAAGACACAATCCAAACCTGGGGGGTAAGCACCAGGGAATCCAGGAGATGTAATGTTCCCTTCAAGCGTAAATTTTCCTCCACATGGTACTGTGAAAAGATTATGAGTACAATTTCTTCATTATTTACATTACATTTTGATTAGGGCAAATATTAGAAAATTCTGTATAAAAAATTGTATGACTTAATTTCTAGTGACAAATACACTCATTACTTATTACAGAATGGTTACTTTTTTCTCTTGTTATGAAGAAAAATAACCATTGATCCATTTAGGCTATTTGAATATTTGGACAGGCATTGCTTGTCCAACGTAACTACTGTGGATGCAGCGATTGCTTTGTTGGTGACAAATGCAAAATAATCCCAACTCAGTCCTATTATCAGCAAGAAGACTTGTAGGAAGTGTAACAAATCACAAACATTAAACTTCATGCTTAGTACTTACTCCAGTGGTTAGACAGGTATAATTATCTAAACATATAGTTGCAGCATGAGTACGGAGTTCTTGACACAACTTTTTATGCTTCCTTGCAATAATATGAAGCGGACTTCAAAACTTTACGAAATTCAAACCTGTATGGATAAACCCCCTAACATTCTTACATCTGGATCCAGTGTAATTTAAGTGTAGTACAGATCTTATGGTGTGCATACTCTACATCCAATGTATTACAGTGGGCAATACTTTTTAATTGTGTTTCTGAACGTTTTGAGCACTGTGTATGGCCGTTTTTAAAGTGACATTTTTTTCAAAACAAACTTTCTTTTGATCGTTCACTTTCATGTTAATTTTTGCACTTAACGATTTATCGCATAGTGTGTGGCCAGCTTTAATTTGACCTCCTTTCTATAGAATGGACTACATCCAAAAATGAATCTTCTGAGAGCCAAAGATTGTACAAGTCCCACATTAAAGAGATTTTTGCAATTGGATTGAAACATCCGAAAATTGCATTTGGACCAATTATTTAATTTCACAAATAGCCTTTTATTCAGTGCAAAAACATTTTTCTAACTATTGAGTAACTAGTAGAATTAAAAGTGGAAGCCATAATGATTTACAATACCTAACTTATATGATGCTTTAAATCCGCTATCAGTGATGTTGCCATCACTAACAAACTCCACCAGCATCTGGTTGGTAGAAGCAACAATGCGAGGAATCAGTCGAGTTCCACAGGTCTTCCCAAGCAACACCGGAGACTTCTTACTGGGACCATCATAAATCCTGATATAGTCATGTTCACAGTCAGGTGAGAGCTGGATATCAAAGTCTTGAAACTCCAAGGAAACCTGAAAATATGTATATTATGACAGAAAAAACTAATATATTTACAATTTTACCAGGTACAGAAGTACAGATTTTAAGACCAGTAATAGTATTTAATGCACTATGATTGTCAGAACTGTGTTGCTTGCCAAGCAGAATTCTTGTTGCTAAATGTCTTTAAATGGAAAATAACATAAATGGTTTTACAGATTACCATGAACCCTGTGGTCACTAATGTTATCTATAGAAGACATCCTCACACTACCACTCACAAGCAGTTTACACATGCCCCACGGAAAGACTGCTGATCATATGGAAACCAGATCCATATGATGCATAAGCCCCCATACGTTTAGGCAAACATCCTAAACTTTAAAACACAGGTTCTGGTCACTATATAAGGGACCCAATGCTATTCCTTGTTTTATTAATGAATTATTTTTTTACACCCTCATTGCCAGTTGACTAACATAGCATCACAAGTCACCATAATTGCTTTCAAACAATCCCACCCAAATCAGTTAGTGACAGAATTTGGTTAGACAAAAACCCAACTGACTAAGCTCTTCTGTAAACTATGAAACTATTCATAGGAGGACTGGGGAGTCAATATATTATATTGAGGTCCAATTGATTATGTATATTGAAATATGGCCTTTTTGATGGTATTGCATACAATTTCCTCTAAAAAGGCAACTGGAACAATTTGTGTTCCATCAGTTCCACATAACTGTACCTGGCCATAAGGCGTCCTGATCAACCAAAGGGAGTTGACATCATTGGGATAACAATTAGGATAATTTGCTGAGGTCACTGTTCCATTTATATTGTTCAATAGATTAACACTAACATCTAAAAAAAAGACAATGATAAAAACATTTTTAAAAAATTTGATATTAAGAAACAGATCCAGGTAGCAGAAAATGTGTTTTTTTCCCAGCCTAAATTATTATGGGTAAGATCACTGCGATTCCTGCATTTGGATTGCTAAATGTGGCGAAACTGCATACAGAAAACCACATAGAGATCCCTATCTTCACCATCCTGAGGGCAGTGCAGACGTACAACACACCAACATGGCGATTACAGCGATCAGTACCAAGCTCTGAATCCTACAGATCCCAATCCATAATGGTTCCCTTTTGAGTGTGCATGTGCACTCTGAATTGTAGTTTTCCACATCTTCTAATGAATCAAATTTAAATTCCCTCAAAAAGGGCACTTTCCAGTAGTATGAGTCCATGCGATACAGTGCTGGTTGTTGAGTTGGAGAGGTTTATTCTTTATATATGGAGGTCGGCAGGGGCGTCACAACATTTTTTTGTTAGGGGGGTGCAAGATATTTAGTCAGAAATTTGCCGTCCAGTGTACCTAATAATCACTGGCTGACAGATTACTGATCAATCTGTCATAATGACATGGACCTGCACTTCTGTGGGAGGCGCCTTCAAAAATTTCTGCGGAGGGGGGATATTGCCCTCTATTCCAACGCCTATGGAGTTAGGGTATGTTGTACTTCCAAATTGTAAGCATTTCACAACTTTCAGAAAAGAGGTTTTAAGTATGTTCCCTGAAAGAAACTTGGTGAAGGTAAAGAAGGGGAGTGGTCTCCCATGCCTGGATATAGCAGAGATCTTACATCACTTCAACATAATTCCATCTTAAGTCTGAATCTATTCAAATATCTAAATGTCTTTATAGAACAGTTTATAGAACCATCAATCCTTACTGCATTCATAAAGTCGGTTAATTCTTTTGACGTCCAAGATACTCAGTCCACTTCTTTGTCCTATCGGCACAGTCGGGTCAGGTTTGGGTAGAATGGAGGGTTTATTGGAAGTGTTAGAGAATGCATACCTGTCACACAGACAGGTGACAATATCAAGATTACATTGGAACATTTTACAATGATACATCTTATGTCAAAAAATCTATGTGTTCTAAAAAAATTTTATCATCTGTTATGTTGTATCTTGGAGTTGGATCTAGACCTCTGGTTTCATGCAATATTTGACTCACAAGCCTATATTTACTAATCTGTAAAAGTGGACATTTTACCTATAGCACCTAATCATATTCTAGCTGACATTCTCTAATATGTAATATGATAGTGAGGGTTACATTCTGATTGGTTGCTATGGGCAATGACTCAATATTTTTTCTGCAGTTTAGTAAATAAATACTTTAGACAAAGACTTCAGACCATAAGCACATGAAAACACTTGAATGTACATAGATCTGAACAGGTACATAATGACAGGGATTTCCGTTACTGGAGAGTCTGATGCCTAAATTTACTAAGCAGGGAGATTGCAAGGAGAAAAGTGGGTATGTTGCCCATAGCAATCAATCAATCAATCATATTGGAGAATGCAACCTTGAATCTGATTGGTTGCTATGGGCAACTTCCCACTTTTCAATCTCATTTTAATCTCTCTGCTTAGTAAATTTAGGCCTCAACCTCAGCCAGTGTCTCTGTTGGAGAGGTTAAGTGTCAGAATTGTTTAGATTAAACAGCATGGACTCTTAAATAATGAGCATATTTTAGGAACCTTTAACTATCCTAGTCTGTACAGCAAAATAAAAAACCCATTTACTTACTTGTCAATGTGCATCACTGAGCCATAGTCATACTCCACACCCAGGGTATCATCATTATGAATTAAAAAATTGACTATATTTTCTGCAAGAAAAAATATTTGATTATGGTTCTACATTTTGGATGGATGCAGCACAACACAGAACCTCTACGCAACACCGAAACAATTGTATGTCTTTGCTCTAGTACCTGGTGATATGTACTGCAAAAATATGTCAACATAGTTATCACGGTCACTCCTTGTATGTTCATGGTTGATCCCCAGGACATGATTTAGCTCATGTTGTATGATTCCTCTGGACATGCATCCATGAATATCTACTCCAACTGTCTGATTTCCACCAAGCCGTCCAAGATATGATGAACATCTGAAGGCAATAATGACGAAGATGCAATAACGCAACCACAAAAGAATTGTGTTGTGCTCTGAATATAATTAGGAGGGAGAAGTGCTGTACCAGATTTTAAAACAGTATTTAAAGTGCATACAATGTATGAAAAAGAAGGTACATAACAGGGCTATGTACGGAACAAAACATAACATCCTAGATTAAGAGCCTTAGTACACCACTACAAACATGTACAACATTGTATATAGTGTGGGGGCGGGGGTAGGGGGGAGAAGACAGGGGACGCAGTGGAAGGGTGTAGAAAGGCGTCCCACAAAAGAGCAGATTGGTAAAATAACCCTGTCACCAACAGGCTGCCGTCATGTTCGCTCTCCAGTCCTCCGGAGGTGTCATGCCCAATATTGGCAGCCTCTTGCACCTCCTGAGTTGCAGTATGGAGTTTGAGAATCACTATCCTCTGGTGCGTGGGTGTCCCATCAAGCCTTCTGTAAGGGGATTCCCAGCAGTCACTCAGAGGCCCACATGACTCCAGCAGTTAGTCATTGCGCAGGGCGGACTATTTAAATCCTGTGCACCACTTAGTTCTTTGCAAGAAAACCTGTTCATCAAGGTGCATGGTTGTTTGCTACTGAACTCTGTCTGTTCCATTCAGCCTGCAATCTTGTTCCTAATTACCCGGCCTGTCTGTTGCTCTGCTTGCACTACTGGTTCCAGCCTGCCTGCACCCAGTTCTAGTTCAGCTTACTTTGCAATCAACTCCTGTTCTAGCTTTGTATGTATTGTAGCTATCAGCTCTGCCTGCACTACTGGTCCCAGCCTGCCTACATCCAGCTCAACTTACTTTGTATCCAACACAACCTCCAGGTTAGTTCACCTTGTGAATTCTGCCTTGCCTGCCTGTTCCAGTCCAGCATAGTCCAGCCCTGTCAAGACTATTAATTGCATTAAGTTATTTCCTGTACTTGTGAACATTTATGAGCAAACGTTTCATTAAACATGCAAGCTTCCGTTTCAAATCCGCTCATCTATTTTTTCCCTTGGAACCCATGACAGATCCCAAAATCCCTGAAGACGTGTCAAAGCCACACTGAACACATATGAAGAGCAGAGTGTAAATAAATGTGGTGGAAAAAAACAGAAGACCAGAAGACAGAAAAAGCATGTCTAAGATGGCCATTTATCCAGGGTCTATAGACTGTAGGGGATGATGAAAGTAGACCTCAGGTTAGTGGGAGATGATGGTGTACTATCGCCTCTTGAGGTCACAATAGCTATCAGTTGTCTGGACGTCCATGCAACAGACCCAAGTATTCTGAAATCAGTCTTACCTAGACCCAGGGTCAAGACAGTATTTCTTCCTTTTTCATGTAGATCTCTAATAAGCCATTTTGATACAGACATAAAACTGTGGACAAATAATGTCTGATCTGAGGGCTGTACCATCAGATGTGCAAAGGGTCTCTTAATCCCTGGTTACAATGCCAGCAGAGATTGGGGTATGATCCTCTTAACTTTGCACCTCTTCCGTCTGGCCTGATGGTATTAAAGTAATACAATGTACTAAAACCAGAGAGTTATTGCATGCCAACTCATGTCTTCTTATCTCTGGTCAGGTTCCATACTAAATAATAATTTGAATTGTTTTGATATAAATATTAATATAAAACATCAAAAGTTCCCCACACATGATAATGACACATTAACAAAAAGTGTTGTTCTGTACCTTATATATTAAATAGAGCTCATCCAGGGCTGTGCATCCGCCAGTAGCAGGGGATGCTGTCTGTGCTTCCGCCATACACTCAGGGGGCAGGTCATTTTGCCATGGAGGTTTATTTTATTTTTAATAAATATTATTGTTTTAAAAATGTGTTATGTTGGTATAGTAGTGGTATAGTGCTACTACATGCCCATTGATAAAAATAAATTATTTAGGTTTTTTAATACTGTCAAACCCAGCATCAGAAACTCCATGTAAATTGTCTGATTAGTGTAGAGATTAAAAGAACCTACCCTTGTGAAGAGACAAAATAAATGTAATCTTTCTCTGTTGTCCAAGGTATAAATTTAATACAGGTCAATGTTTCAAACTCCTGCATCGAGGTTAAAAACAAGTTGGCTTGACTGTCACCTGTAGAGAAAAATACATTGCATTGATTATTATACCGAGTTATTGTTCATGAATTTACTAGGGAATGTCTGAACACTGTGACTCACTATAAACAGGGGATAAGGCGTAGGGAATAATGACAGATCCGGCTGCTGATTTAGGCCATACGCAGGTCGTGCAGAAGGTGGGGCCACGCCCATGTCTCATCTTTATGTCTCCTGAAACTATTGGTGTATTTAAACCTATGTAAATCAGATAGAGGAAAGAAATAATTATGCATTATTATAACATGATTGCGTTTTTTTTACTTATTACTCAAAGTTCTATATTTGTTTAGCACCATTTATTCAATTCCGTTATATGGAACAGATCAGGCTTTAGTAATAGCCATGTATCAAGTGTAAGATGGGCGCATTTTCCCAGTGCGTATGCGCACGGAATTAACTCCCAATATGGACATGGATTCATTTTCGCAAGGTGGAGAGTATTTAAATATTACCAGGACTGGAAGTGGGGGAGTGATACCCCTGTACTTCTAAATCCTGGGACCCACTGGGTTAACTATATTTGTCTGCCACAAGTTCAGCAGGTGGACAGTTATCTCTCTTGGGGCCAGAGCTGTAGCAGATAAATCATGGTTGCCAACTCTCCATGAATATCAGGGAGACTCCCTGAAAAGTGGGTGATCTCCCTGAAGTGCTGGATAATCTCCCTGATGCTCATTCAGTTGAAGAAGACAATGGGGGGTATTTACTAAGGGTCGAATTTAGAGGGCGAATAGAAATCGGACCAAATCGCGTCGAATTTGAATTCGATCCGGGACGCAAATTCTCGTATTCACGAAGGTTCGAATTTGGATGGTCGAATAAAATCGAACGCGATTTGGTCCGATTTCAGGGCGCGAATTTTGGCTTGAATTCGCGTCGATTTTGCCATCTTCTGCCCCGAATTCCTCATNTGAAAGCTCGAAATACAGATGACGTCAGTGTGGTCGAATTCAGACACCTGCCACTGATGGATAATTTCGCTAGGCACCCAATAGAAATGGCACACTCATGAGACAGC
>JABWIB010000984.1:54108-65382 GCA_016617825.1 Platyplectrum ornatum
AAAAAAGGCCCAAATTCTGCGTTTTTAGCCATTTTTAGCATTTTTTGCAAAAAATCCAGATCCAAAACCAAAACCAAAACCAAAACACACAAGGGCGGTTTTGGCAAAACACATCCAAAACCAAAACACGAAGGGAGATCCAGATCCAAAACCAAAACCCAAAAAAATGCCCGGCGCACATCTCTAGTTTAATATAAAATTGAAATAATAATTATAAAATTGAATTATAACATTTTTATTGTTAAATATACAAACGTCAGAATAGTAATGGGATGGATTGAAAGGAAATGCAAGACATTGGTCTCCCTTACTTTGTGTCCCTGTAGAAGCTGTGCCTCCTGAACTCACTGTAATTATGTCTGTGACTGGTAAAGGACAATGTAAATTAATAAGCACTCACTGTTCCCCACCCATTCTTCTTATTAAGACTATCCACTACTTTTCAACCTTTTAAGTGCTCCCTTAAACTTCAACTGTTCAGACAAGTTTACCAAGTTCTTCAACCTACTTAACAACCCTACTTGTTATTATTATTATTATTATTATTATTATTATAACGCTTAATTATTGGGCACCACTAAATGTCCAAAGCGACATACAATGGACAGACAGACAGATAGGCAGACAGAATGGGTGAGGAAGAGGGTCCCCATTCACACAGATAAAGTCCTGTCTCGGATGTGAACTCAGAGTACAGAGCACTGAGAACTTTTACCATACACCCAAAGCTGCTTGATTGTATAATAAATAGCTCTTACCCCTATATATCAATTCCCAATATCCTATAGGGCCAGATTAAGATTTACTCTCATGTTGAATTGCAGGGTAGGTAAAATAAATTAAATGCAATCAGTATTACAGGTGAAAGATGATTTTTTTCTAACCCCAGTCTAATAACAGTGTAACAGTAACACTGGTTAGTATCTGTGTGCAACATGCAAAAATAATCACATTATCAGATCGGATGGAAAATGTCCCATTGCTTCATGGACCCAGGAATTTGCTTCTCTGATGGCAGGTATAAATCTTTTTTTTAACCCGGGTCGCCATGTTTATACTGCTGGCTACCCATGTCAGGCAAAGGTATAACCCTGGTCTATATACACGAGAGACAGTGTTCACACTACACCATGATCGTCAGAGCTTGACCATTGTGAACAGGGTTTAGTAAAGATTTTGGAATTACAAATTACACAAAATTTAAATTTTTTGACCAATTGGCCTATTTATGGAACACTGACTAAAAATGTTCGGACCCTATAATTGGTTTATTCGGTCTATCTGATATTATAATGGATACAGGGCCATTGGAAAACCACCTTTATTTTCAAGCACCATAGCCCCAATCCAGACTTTGCATGTACCGAAGGCTGAATCCTTTGGGTATCCAGAACTCAGCACATCGTTGATCTGACCTCATATGATAGTCCTAAATTTGTCTGCACAATTTTATCTGGTCTGTTGTAATATCTAGCCGGCTTATGATGTCCTTTCCTTCTTACCAATTGTTTTCTCTATTAGTTAAGGCTCATTCTAGTTCAATTATTATATTTCAAATATATTGCCAAAGGCATTTTATAATAAGACAAAATATAAAGCAAAACATCATCCATAAAATACAGTTTATTTACACTACACACATTAAAGAATACAATAAAAGCTTATATAGAGACGACGTATAACGATCATTCAATGTACAGAACGTATGGACAATTATTCAACAATAATTCGAATTTGGTAGAGTTGTAGATGTCAGCTATTGTGCTTTCATTGAGTGGCTGTTTCTCCTGGAGTAGAAAGTTACTGAAAGGCAGGAAATTCTTTTCCAGTTTTGACGTCTCTTTCTTTCCACTAATTGTGGAAGCTGGAATACTTTCACTGTGTTATCTGTTTACTGTAATGACAGAGAAATAAATTCATTAGACAGTTAGCAACATTCAGAACTTCTCCTGAGCTGCGCCCTTACACTGGAAAACCTACCTCAACCTATTAGTCTGTCTAACACCCTCCAATCCTTCAAACGTGCTCCTTTTTTACCCTCCTTATCCAATGTCTTCTGTATTGTCCATTATGTCTGCTTAGCATGTTAATCACACGTGTAGGGCCCTCCACCCTCCTGTCATCTCCTTCTACCTGCTCCCAACTCTTCCCCCTTCTATTTCTCCTTAATCTATCTCCGCCTATCTTCATCATCTACTTTACTTTTTTCCTTTGTTATTAACATTGTTAATATTATTAATAATAGTAAATGGGATGTACTCTTGGGGAGGTTTCATTACAATGTCTCATGTTGCAGACAATACCTGAGTTATATTCAGCTTGAAATCCAGTCCCAGTAACACTGCTGTCACTGACAAACTCCACCAGCATCTGGTTACTGGACGCCTTGAGAAGAGGAATCAGTCTTGAGCCACAAGTCTTTTCCAGCAAGACTGGGGAATGTCTACTGGGACCATCATAAATCTTGATGTAGTCGGATGCACAACCAGGTGAGGACTGGATGCCCAGGGCTTTAAAAGTCAGGGTAACCTAAATAGGAAACAGGAATAATATAAATGTGAATATTTGCACATGTAGCTTCTTAAATAGAATGTGCAGATAACTACAGCTGAGTAAGAGAAGAAATTAGTATTTTACAAATTGTATTTTAAGCTGTATTTTAAGGCTTTCCCTCCCCCTGTTCAATCGGGAAGTCGTATGTAGGTCTCTCTCTGCACCCAGTTGAATTGTGTAATACTGGATGCACACTGATTTCATATATGTTGTATAATAGCGTTTTAGCTCCTTATTCTGCCAAACATTTGGTTCTATTTTTGTCCCATGTCCTAGTAATCATTCATCATCATACCTCTCCAGATGGCGTCCTAATTAACCAAACACACTTGACATTGTTGGCATAGGCTGAGGGGTAGTCTGCAGAGTTTACTACTCCCATGTAATCAATAAGCAAATTAGCACAAACACCTAAAAGAAGGCAAAAACACAAAGAATGTTATATATGTATTTACTGTATGTGCATATAGAACCTGATGTTTAAACTGGTAAAATCATTTTGCTTTCTAGGTAACACCCTCTGCATTTCAAATTGGTGTCCAGGAATATAATGGCACCCTGTTTTACATTAAGACCATAAACTGCAATCTTCCCATCTCATGAATGATTGAGGCTCTATCTATGGGTCAAATTCAATTGTGTGTGAAGCGCAATCCATAAAGACTAACAAATTTTTGTTACCATAAGACACGGGAAAAAGCTTCAGACAGATTTAAAGTAGACCCAATGGTCTACTTTATACATATATTATTCTTTAATGTTGAATTTATAGAAATATACAGTCAAGTAATGTTTAAGGGGCTCCCAATTAAGAACCTCCTTCCTTGATATACACCAAACTTTAGTTATATCTGGGGGTTCTGACAAACTGGTGTCACTAAAGCAAGATAGCTATATATTAAGAAGCAGTCAACACTGCTTTTGGTAGGCCTTCTCCTTAGCTGAACCTACCCTATGCTGAGGGTTGTAGCTCTTCTTCCTACCCTGAGGTTTGGGGTAATGTTTTATTATAAAAAAAATAAAAGTAATTTGTTGTCTGTTTGCATCTGCACAGTATAAAAAATAATCATTTTGGCTTACACCCGAACTGCCGACAAGGCCACTATTTCTCTCTAATTGTACTATTCTGCGTGGGCTAGTTAGATGATACTTACTACATGCATATAGATGGTTGATTTTGGCAATGTCCAAGATACTCAATCCATTTCTTTGTCCTATAGGCACATTTGGGTCAGACTTGGGTACAATAGTGGGTTGATTGGTAGTATTAGTAAATGCGAACCTGTCACACAGAGAATACATCATACAAGGAAATATCGTATTCATAACATGAATGTGTTCTAATCAGTTTCGAAAATCGACATTGATCATATAGAAGTCCGCATTGCACTTTAACTTACTTGTTATAATGCATGACTGAACTATAGTCATAGGAGAGACCCAGGTTATTGGTTTTCTGTTTGATAAAGTTTGATACATCATCTAAAATTAAAGAAAAAAACAATGCCATAATGCACACTTGGATGAAACCCATGAACAAGATGATATCATGTCTGTGTACCCAGTACCTTTTGAGATAAACTGAAAGTTGATGTCGATGTAATCGTCACGGTCACTCCTTGTATGTTCATGATAAAATCCCAGGGCATGGTTCAGTTCATGTTGAATAACTCCTCTTACCACACAACCACGAGTATCTACTCCAACTATCTGACTTCCACCAATCCTTCTGATAAAGGATGTACACCTAGAGACAATGAGGTGGAAAAGAAGGTTTATTTGGTCCTTACAGAATAATCTTAGTCAATTCAGAACCATTTGAGTACAAAACAGTACTTTGAATATTAAGGTTGACAATTACTTTTCAAGGATGTATGCACTGTAGGCATTGCACCAAATGGTATATCTAAATCCATTCAAGGGTGTAGCGGTCAATGCCAATAACAGTTGTCTCTATTTATAATTGGAAAATTGTCAATGATATTTTAAGCAATTAATAAAAGTCTGTTAATGGGTTTTAAGCTTGCTTTATAACCTTTACATGGGTGGTTATATTGTTATGTGGTGTAGACAACTTCCAGCCATGAAACTGGCCACCATCATAGGCATACATGCAAATGTAAACAATTGGAACAGAATCAGGAAGATAGCTAAACACTTTATGTAGTCACAATGATTGAGCTCTATTCACTGATATCTCTCAGACAGATAAACCTACCCCTGTGAAATAATGTTCAGAAAGTCTTCTTCTGCTGTTCGAGGTATAAACCTCACACAGGTCAACGTCTCAAACTCCTGCATTGCATTTTCAAAAACTTTGACATCACTGTCGCCTTTTTGGAAGGGAAAATGAAAGTGGTTTACACCTCTTTAAGAAAATGACCCTGAGATCCTTCAGTTTTTCCCTTACCCCCGTGCATTTGGACTGCTCCCGTTGGCTTGAATGCTTGTGTATTACCTAATAAATAGTCTTTCCGTTCTATTCTGACTTAGATGCTATGAATTGAATATGGAATTTAAAACAGTTGGATATTCGAGAGATGGTATTTTTTCCACGCAATTAAACAATACAATTTATTTGATCACCCTTGTAACCAACTCAACTTTCCATTTGTACAAAGTAGGGTATGACTATCAGATGTCCATTTGTACGACTATCAAATGGCCATTGGTGTGAAGAAAGTGATTAATGGAGATATTGCATGGACGTGGCACTATCTAAACAGTAATCTCAAATCCAAGCACAATCTACTTAGAAATGACGACACGGTCCTATGTTAGAAGAATGAAACTCACTGTAATCAGAGGATAAGGTGTATGGAACCCTCACAATCCCATCCGGAGATTTAGGCCACAAGCATGATTTACAAGTGACGGCACTTCTTCCAGTTTTTGTTAATATATCACCTTCTTCGTATTCCTCAAAAAACTCTGCATTAATCAGGAGAAATGAGACATATACATTTGTTAACATACAACTACTAGTAAGTCTAATTGGCTTTGTATAAGCATTCTATATGTGCTATGTAGAATTAGGTATGTAATAAGGTATGCATTTCTTATTTTCATCGTGGCACAATGTCACCTGCTACAAGAGCTACAAACCTTCTTTCTGCTTTTATGAATCCTGTCGGCTGTATCCTGTAACCAGTGGATTAGCTAAACTGCAATTCAACATCCCACTGTCCTAAACTGTACAGTGTCCTGTAGGAGTCTGGTAATGACATACTATATACTGTATATAGTGTGTCATTCCTAAATCCAAATATACTCCACATACTGTACATTATAAAGTGCCATCTCACACCTCTTATCTACTATATACCGTGTGCCAGCCCAGATCATTAATATAACCCACATGTAATGCAGAAACATTGAGGGAGGGGTTTCTGGGTTATCGGAATCTTTCCCCCTGCGTTTGCCACGGGTTGTGGTATAATCCTGTCACACAGTACTGACTCAGGCTTGTTATTCTCACAGGTCTTGGGTCATACATTTAGCTTTATATTTAGTCCAGTATTACCTTGGTTTATTTCAAGAATCTTCCTGAATAAATCAGAGTCCAGATCGGTGGTTTCACCTGTTACAAAGGACAAATAATGTAATAACAATATCATTGCAATTATTGGATTATTTTATGCATGCAGGGGTGGAATATTTGTATATTATACTACATTTCTTACCCTCTTAAAATCAGTGGTTGAAGTGTAAGTTTATAAGATTATATTGAAAAATGTATAAAATTATATAGAAAATAGAAATTAATGGGTTTTTCAATTAAGTCAGTGGGACACCAAGAGGTCTTGGAAGGTAAGGCAAACTGCAGGAGGACGACAGAGTGCATAGTATAAAGGAGTATAATATACAGTGTAACAGTAATGCTGGAACTTTACAGAGAAGGGGCGGATCTTGATGATGACAAGCCCCACCCATGCATATTAAATACAGACGGTTGCCAATCAGGGGAAGGGATTCGGCCACGATTGGCATAAATCACGGCCTTTGCCCTAGCTGCAAGCTATTGGTTACTCCCGAGCAGGAACAGCCAACATTCAGTTCCCTTGTGTAATGTAGGTTCATCTTATACAGTGGTGTATCTTATACTTGGGGATATACGGTATGTAGTGTGATACCATATATCCCCCTCTCCCTGATCCCACTGCTGCTGCAATGGTGCATTGCAAATGGTAAATTGCAAAATTAGGAAACAAAAAGAGAGAAAATTAAATAATACAGGACAAGTTAGGTATAAACAAATATTGATTAATATCAGTGATGTAACTTACCTGACGTCTCATTCACAGACAAGAGAGACTGCAAAACAAACATATTTCTATTGTAAAAATGAAAGCATTCTTATTTGTGTGATGACTGATAACCTATATGTAGCATGTAGCATAGCATAACCATAGCATAACATGAAACTCACTGGGAAGTGATGGAAGTGGCTGGTGTATGGGGATTTCTTCTCCCACTGTTATATATTTGCCAGCTGTGGTCAAATATATACCATCATCACTTATGCGTTTTGTAACAAGTAAATGTAACACTCAGAAAAAATGACTACAGCTGGCCATACACAATACGATTTTATCCACATTCCACAAACTTATAAACCTATTTTCACATTAAATAAATGTAAAAGATTTAATATAAAATAAAGGCAGAGTCGGGTCATCCCTAGACACAAAACCCAGGAACCAGTACCTCAGCAGGTCAAAAACCGGTGCAGGTGCCCCTTTGTACCCTTTCCACCCTATTACCCCAAACATGGCCATCATAAGTGATATGTCGGATGGGTATCCTACCAATAAATAGAGAAGCAAAGACATAGGGGCAACATTTAGAAGACAAGCACACATGCTCATTGGAATGGGGACAAATGACTCTTAGTTCAGTTGTGGATTCAAAATGTATCCTGATAATCAATAAATCATTTATTTCCACTAGGACATGGCAAAGATCTTAAATGCATCATACAGATGTTAAACACGACATGTGGACATTTCTAATTTAATTATAAGTTAAACTTAAAATGTGAAATGTATTAAAGAAAGAAAAATCAGTATGGGTAATAATTGTAGTATCTTATATGGATTATATATATATATATATATATATATATATATATATATTACATTTATTTCATTGAATAAAGCTATGAGGTTGTGTTTCTAAAGCAAATGTAAGAGAAACAATTGAAAGATATTTATTTTAACATTATCTAAATTAACTAAACTTTGTAGTGCCATCTAAAAAAAAATGTAAAATGAAAGAGTGATTTACAAAATAAATCTTACCCTTAGAGGCATGCTTGAGGTAGAACCAGTCATACAGACTAGGATACAAAAAATAAAACTTTTTCTGTCCATCATGCTGTGCAGTCATTGATTGACCTGGCTGATCAATTCTCTCATCTGTTTCTTTTGGTGAGCTAAGATGAGACCCTTATATGTAGGACCAAGCTCTACCCTAATCCAATCAGCAAGCAAACAGCCCTTTCTATAGAAAACACACATTTCTGCAGGGTCAATGAGAAACTAAACACTGGGAAATTAGGTTTCATTGTCTTCTTTAAATGCTAACTCAATCCCTTTATACCTGCATGTGTTGACCTTAGATGTGTTGACCTGTGGCAAGTAAAGTACTGTTCCACATAGATATCTATTAATGAGTTATTGCAAAAATATAAAAAAGACAGTGATGAAAATATGTTTCTACCTTACACCTAAATGTAGGTTTGAATTGTGTGTCAAATATATACGCATCATCACTTATGCATTATGCAACAAGTAAATGTAACACTCACAAAAAATGATGACAGCTGGCCATACACAAGAAGATTTTATCCACATTCCACAAAAATCCACAAAAATGTGCAATTGGGCTAAAAATCGTCTTGTGTGTGAATTGAAAACAAAATCTGCAAAAAACTCAGGCTCAACAAATGAAACATTCAGAATAAAAACATGCCATATGCCCCGCTTTGTTTCACTGCAAAAAAAATGTAATAATTAATAAAATTTATATAAATAATAATTATTATTTTGATATTATAATAACTATTTAAATAATATTTTTATTATATTTTCTTTGTTTTTTCTTTTTTTTACAGTTAATGAGGCAAGTAATTGTCCATAGGACATTACCTGCCTCTATGGCTCTGCGCTAAGCCTGCACCATGTCTGGGCCCTGCGACCGACTCTGTGCTATTCAAAGCCGATAAAGACGATAAGCACCTATATCTTTTCTGAAAGGGTAATTAGGGTAATTATTCTAATATTAAAAATAAGTTACAATAAAGTATAATAAAGTAGGCATAAAATATAAGATAGATATGAAAGAGATACATCAATATATAGATATCAGTCAGCCATTGGGGTCTGTTATTTCTGGTGGCTGCAACTCACAATTACTAATTTCTAGTATAGTTAAGTATAATGACAATAATTACAGAACTTAGAAGTGTGTACAGAGGTAAAGTAGTTGCATCCCTTTTAAAAACACTGTTAGCAAAATAATATACTTCAGGGCATTACACTGTTTACATGGCCATACCATTTAACATATGAAAGCTCTAGTAAATGGTGAAACCACTGGTCACTACAATTAATTAGTCGCAGTGTACTCTTCAATAGCCATTTATTCATGAATTCATTGGATTAGACAAACCAGTTAGAACAGCATGTGAATCTGGGTGACTGGTGAAACTGCACACGCACATCGCTGTAATCAGTTCCAGCCCATTATCATGACATTGTCTGGCTGTTACAAATTAATGGGATTAAACAGAAGAGGTCAATGAGATGGACTAGAGTAATGTGCGGTCAGGGTTATCCAGAGGTGCCTGTTTCAGCTGAATAGAATGCAGGGAAATGAGGCATCACTTTTTCCTGCTTTCATTGGAGCTGTAGATGCAGAGGATACAGCTACTATAGCCGCAGTCTCTGTGCATTTCATTGGATCAGGACCCAAGTAAGTATTGGACAGCTCCAGTGCAACAACTAGAAACAGCATGGGCCAGACTATATAAATCGCCTGTTAGTTCATACTGCGCCTAGAACTGGGAGTTACCGATCAGTTTTTTGTATGATCAGAGTTACATACGCCGGGCATATTTTCATTACAATTGTACATTGCTAGACCTGGTGAGCGGAGAAGCCATTTATATTGTATGATATGAGCATGGTTCACGACCTATGATATGGATCATTGAGAAAACATGATCCTTACTTAGGCACTGAGAACATTGCGATCTTACAGAAAGCACTCTTAGGTCTGGCTTATGGCCTGATGCTAAAGTAAGTCCTATGTTTACCGGAGATGTTGCCCACAGCAACCAATGACATTCTAGCTCTCACTTTCCTATTACATACTAAAAAATGTCAGATAGAATCTGATTGGTCTCCACTTTTATATTTGCACAGTTTTAAAAATATATAGCCCTAAGTGGGAATTTAGTAAAATGGAAATTTTCTCTGTTATGTTATCTTCTTTATGTACTGCCCCTTACAGACAGCAATATGGCCTGTGACGTGTTCAGAACCCTGCCTTGACTTGTACTCACTCAACGCTCTGCAAATGTGTATTGTGCAAAAAAAGAAAAAAAAAAAATAATATATATATATATATATAATGATAAGGATGCACATCTGATCCTTCTGACTAAGAAACATTTATAACAGGGGAGCGCATATACAATCTGATCATACCAGTTAGCATACATCCCACTTTTGGGGGACTGTCCCGCTGTCCCTCCCGGTGGAGTTGGTCTGTGATGGGGGTAGAGTCGGGCAGGGTTGGGGGCTTGTGTCCCGCAGGCCGGGCTCGTAAGTTGGGAGGTATGAGTCAGAGATCTCAACGTATATATATTTACGCTCCTAGCTAGGGATCCAGTAAACGTGTCCTAGCATTTAACTGGCATTTTATTACAGTTTTTTTTAAATAATCTTCTCCACAAACTAGAATAATTTTATTTTTATTTTATTTTTATTGTGTAATTGGGCCAATAATCATCTAGTGTGTGGCCAGCTTGAAAGTAATGCAAAGTATTCTGCCTGCATTTAAAGAATAACTTAAAAATAATTCATTTTACTTCCCCAGCAATTCAACATGGTTTTGCAGACTATATATTTATATGACCATATGTGTTTGGGGTTCAACACTTTCTCTCTGATTGCCTCTATGGAAGTAAGCAATCATGTTGTTCAAGTCTATATTGCCATAGTAACTGATTGTATTAAACACATGTAAATACCACAGGGTTGACGTCTTTTGGTTTCTCTCCCCTCCTTCCAGGAGAAACCAAATGCCTGCAGCATGGAAGGTGGGGCAGAGGGCACCTTTATGCTAACGCTTTTATGCTAACCACGCCTGAAGCACCACCCCTGGGCAAGTCCCGTCCAATCTAAATGTAAATCAATGTGAATTACTGGCTTCGGTCCTGATCGGTAAAAGGGGGGGGGGGGGGGGGATATGATAGAAGAGATATAACCAGGTACAGGAGGAGGGAGAGGGGGATATGATAGAAGAGATATAAGCAGGTACAGGGGGGGGGGGGGGGTGAGAAATACCCAAAATCCAGGAGTCGTCTTCAGGAGAGTCGTCAACCCTGGGTTACCATAGTAACTGAATGTATTATACACAGGTGGGTTCCATAGTAACTGATTGTATTATACACAGGTGGGTTCCATAATAACTGATTGTATTATACACAGGTGG
>JABWIB010000984.1:66909-88802 GCA_016617825.1 Platyplectrum ornatum
TCTATCTATCTCATATCTATCTATCTATCTATCTATCTATCTATCTATCTATCTATCTATCTGTCTCATATCTATCTATCTATCTCATATATATCTATCTATCGATCTATCTATCTATCAATCTTATATCTATGTTATATCTATCTATCTCAAACCCAATACACTGATTAAAATAATTAAACTAGGGCACAATTATTAATCAAGAATTCTTAATTGTGCCCTAGCATCATCATGTTCACCACACTAACATTTTTGAATTTTGGAACAAATTTTAGTCTAAGTCCACGAAAATTGTGGAATTGAAAAAATAATGGTGTAGTGTGTGGCCAGAATTACTTGTTGAACCACTATAGTAGAACACAGAATGTAATGAAATCCTCCTTATCTAGACACAGAAGACGTAATTTATCCCAAGGAAATTCCCCTACAAGTAATCCTTTTGTGTTTGTTCATATCGCTGACAAACGTTTTAAGAATCCTGAAACATTGTGTCACATTTACGTATCTTCTTTCCTATCTGATTACGGATATAACACGTATTCTTGATAGTCAGCTTCATAGGTTTCTGTTTTATGCAGGCTTGTAAGTCGCACATTCACACATGCACGCGCATCCTGAAAAGCAAAGGGGAAACAAAAGAAGCACTCAGTTAGCAGACAATACAAGAATGATTCACATGTGATCATGAGCATATCTGCAATCCTGGTGGTAACCTCTCTTATGGGATCTTGCAGTGCCTTCACGGCATTTCCGCTTCACAAATCATGTGTAAAGTAAAAGGCGGAGACATTAACTGATTAATATTGGTAGAAGTGAAATAAATCAAATGTAATAAAACCATAGCTTTATTATAACAGATGTTAGGGGGACCTCCTTTCTCTCTGCCATGTTCATGGGCCCCACCCACCCACTCCTTGTGAACCCCCACCCACTCCAATCCAATCCCCCTCTGCCGTGGCAGTGAGGAATTAGATTGGGGGTGGAGGGTGATTATTAGTGGTGAAGGGACTTCAAAATGACAGAGGGGGGGGGCCCAGTGCTCCCCCCTAATCTCACTCTGTAGTAAGTGATTACAGCATAGTAGAATTCAAAATGGAGAACAGGGCAAAACTAAGTACACATATAAATGAAGCAGTAAGCATGATTAAACCAGCATGAAAATAGCCTACTCATGTGATATAACATGGGAGGGGAGGACAGTACAGAAGATATTGAGATGAGGATATAAGGGTAGAGAGATTAGGTGGAGGAGGGGTAAACCTCTGAATCTGAAGAAGTGGGTTTCGAGTGTTTGGAGGCTTGTAGGGTGTTATATAGCATATTAGATTGAGGTCGGTTGTTCCAGTGTAAGATAATGTAAGGCAGCATTCATCAGGGGACTGGAGTGTTTATAGAAGGACATAAGTGTGGAAAGGCAGGGAGCAGAGACACCAGCCCTTGCTTTTTTAAGGGCTTTTATTTCTTAATTGCAAAAATAAAAATTCTTTATTAAAGTTCTAGAATATTTTAACGACAGCGGATAAAAGAAGCAACTTCTGACCCTTTTTTTATATATATATATATATATATATATATATATTTTTTTTTAAATACCTTACCTATATATTATTTTTTTCCATAAGCTAGGGGAAATACCCTTGTCATATTCTACCTGCTGTTATAACATCCCCAATGTCACGCCTTAACTGCATTTAATACCTGGAGAACACTTGCTCATTATGCTAATGTCAAAGGAATGCCTGGTTTCGGAAATTGATAACGTAGTATACATTTACAGGAGAAAATATCTGATTTCAGAAGTGTAAATGCATTATCGTGTGGTTTCTTGAAATACAACACATAGTGGGAGACATCTATTCTTTCTCTGAATTCACAAAAAAATTCACTAGACGCCTCCTTGCTATCAGTTACGTAACGGCTGGAGCTTTCAATTGGTTCTTTTTGTCTACATCATGCTCATATAAGCAACACCATAACTAAACTTCAACACCATAAGCAGAAGCCAGAGAGTCACAAGCCACTAAATCAAGATGGAGTCAACAATTTTGGTTGCTCTTCTCTTCGGTATCCTTGGTCACTGCATTGGTTTACCTTTAACAACGAAGGTGAGACATAGGCGGAAAAAAACACAAGTGCAGTCATTTATTTTATAGCTTATATTATAATTTAGCATTATTTTATTTCTTATAGATGTGTCCACTTTTAAGCATCTGTTTAATCGACTGTTTTAAGCAAACACTGTCCTATGAATTTAATGCTTTTTTTCTTGCAATCATATAATGTATATGGTCGCAAATTTGTATTGACCTTAAATGTTATTTCCAGGTCATACACCATTTTAACTTCAATTTTTTATTTGTTACAGAATAGTTTGATAAGGAGTATTCCCCCTAATGGTAAGTTCATATGTAAAAAGAGAAAGAAAGAGAGAGAGTGAGAGAGAGAGAGAGAGAGAGAGAGATAAAAAGAGTTATTAGTGTGTCTAATGCACAGCTACTTGCCCAATTATTTCCAGTGATGTCTAAGGAGGTCACCCACTTACAGCTTATATTGGTATAAGTTCTCATTTTTGGACCAGATCCAGACTTTACGTACTAATTGCTAATGCATGACTTACAAGCTAGTGGGTAAAACCATGGTGAATTGCAGGGGAGGTAAAATGAATGTCAGTGTTTGTATGCTGGGAGAATACTTCGACATGGTTTTACCCACTCATTTGTAAGTTCAATGGTAGGTGAAGTCTGGACTTGGTCCACAGGGTCGCCATCAGGGGGAGAGTGTGGTAGGGGGCCCAACTGTAATGTACTGGTGTGCAGCAGAGGGAAGCTTTCCATCTGTTCTCTCTGCTGCAGCAGACTTGCCCAAACTCACTTAGACGCCATTATTGGCTTCTACGTGGGATCATTCAGCCCGTTGGCCGTCATGACGTTGTTTTCTCTTTTATTGCATACAGGATCTAATGAGATGTTAGATGTCTTCACTGTTATCACTGGAGCAAACAAAGGTAAGATTACATTTATACATATATTTTTGCTTTAATAAGGCAAGATGACTATCCTGTGGACTAATTATTAATATGTTTTTATATTAATGGATGATTTAATATTAGGGGTCTGGGAGATTATATACTGTAAGAGTCATGTCATCACTAAATGCTACATTACTTTATATAGCATACCAGCTCCAGATACTTAATGTAACCCACATGTAATACAGCTGCATTTTGGGGGGTTTCCAGGCTACTAGAAACCCACCTGCGTTTGCCACTAAACTAAAAAATGTCATCTTTAATTTGATTGGTTGCTATGGGCAACATCTCCACTTTTCAATTGCCACAGTTTATTAAATATAGGTCTAATAATTAAAGTGATCCTGGAAAAAAGAACATTTACTAAGCAGGAGATTGCAGGGAGATTGAAAAATGTTTCCAAGAGCAACTAATCAGATTCAAGCTGTCCATTTTATTTTATATACTAGAAAATCATACACAACATCTAGTAGCCAGTAGTCAATACAGAGAACATCCTAGTTACCAGTAGTCAATACAGAGAACATCCTAGTTACCAGTAGTCGATACAGAGAGCATCTTAGGGAATACCACTCCACACAGAGCGTAACATAATAATCAAGACGCAATACAGACAGCATCTTAATGACTACTCATGAATACAAGGAGTGTCCTAGCAGCCACCACTCAACACAAATAGCATAGTAGTATCCACCAATTGGTATAGGTAGTATCTTAATGATCATTATCCAGTAGAGACAGCATCCTAGTAACCAGCCATGAATACAGAACGCATCCTGTATTATTGTCATGCTAGTGACAAAAAATAACAAAAACAAAACCCTCTAATACCCAATTCACATTGCTGCTCGGCAGTAACACGTTTACTGGTTTTTTGTTCAGTTACTTACCCATTCAATGTCTTCTGATAACCCTTTCACACTGCTCAATACACCTGGGAACTTGCTTTTCTTTTATTCTTTTGCCAAATCAGTTTTTTTTTTACACCTTTTATTTTTGACTTTTTTACCCACAAAAACCCGGGTCAGTCTGTTCACAGTGCCAGCTACCCATGTCGTACCTGGGAATAACCTTAAAAAACTCTTCAATTCCCAGGTCTCTAAACACGGGTATTTGCCAAAACCCTGTTCACACTGTTCAATGTCCCAGGTTGTTGGAGTATGACCCCAGTTGTTTGCTGCAGTGTGAACAGGGTATCAAAAGGCTTGGAGTACTCTAAGGGCTATGGCTATACCTCTCAGTATGCAACTTTAAAATTTTAGAGAATATACAATACATGGTGGTTAAATTATGCTTTATAGCACATGCAAAATAAGTAATAATTCTAAGAATTAAATCAGGGCTCGAAGTGGGGGTGTATATGGGGGTATGCATAACGGCACTTCTCCCACTGATGTAATTGAACTCCATTGACTTCTATTATATTTAGTGTTTTCATACTGCCTCTTCTAAATGTCATTACCAACACTTCTAAATTTCCACTTCGACCACTGAATTAAATGATGAGATGACTATTTGTATTATTTACTGGAAAATCCAGGTAGTATGATTGCAACTCAGGAGGGTGACATCATTGCAAAAAAAGGCCGCAGTGCTGTCAACTGCGTACAGTGCCTCTGGCCTAAATCTGCCACTGGAATCGTCAACGTGCCCTATAATCTGTCTTCTGCTTACAGTAAGTACCGGCTATTGCTGCATTTGAAATGCGTTTTTAGATTTTTTTGTCCACATTTTACAGATAAAGTCATTTAATAATACTGCTTGTGTTTAATCCAGCATCCGAACAGGTGTACTTGTTTAAAACAGCCATACAGGAGTTCGAAACATTGACCTGCATTCGATTCATTCCCAGGAGCACAGAGACGGATTACATTAATATTCTATCCTCTGATGGGTGAGTTCTACCTACAAAAGTAAAGAAGAATCCTATCTCGCAGTAATTATGGCCCAGTACTCAAAATATATTTCAACACAAAGGAAAGTTACCCTCCTCAATGGGTTTTTTATTTTACTATTAATTTATTTATTTTTAACCCTCTGCCTCCCTACCGGCCGGCCACCCTAGGCGCTAGCCTAAGGTTACGACCTTATAAAAGCTATGCCACAGCGGCCTGTTTTATGGCCCCTTAGCCAGTGTAAAAGCCTAATAGTTGGTTTCAAAGCCTTGGGGCCAGTGTTACGTCCCATAAGCCGGTGTAAAAGCCCTGCGGACTGTGTTACAGCCCCTTAACCAGTGTAAAATCCTTGAGGTCTGTGTTACAGCCCCTTAGCCAGTATAAAAGCCTTGTGGTCTGTGTTACAGCCCCTGTGCTGGTGTCAAAGCCTTACGGCCTGTGTTACGGCCTCTTATCCTGTGTAAAAGCTTCATAGCCAGTGTTAAAGCCTTGCGGCCTGTTTTATGACCCCTTAGCCAGTGTAAAAGCCTGAAAGCCTCTCGGATGCCATAGCGAGCCGGACATTTCTAATACTGTATTTGAAGAGGAGGTTCATACCAGCATTTGTGCGCCATCTGCAAGTGCAGGTATGAACATCCCCAGTCATCATTGTTCTGCCATACATATTGAGGATGCATCTGAGGAATTGGATCAGGATCTGGAGTGTATTTCTGAAACTGGCATACATGAGGATGTGGATGATGAGGATGCCAGGACAAAAAAATTTACATTGTATGTCTGGAATTATTTCTATCCAAATCCTGTGAACAACTGTCAAGCCGTGTGTACAATATGCAAAGCAACTGTAAGTAGAGGTAGGGACTCAAACCACCTCAGGATCTCCTCGCTGTTATGTCACTTGCAGCACATCTATAAACAAATCTTGTGCAAACTGTGCCCAAAACCGTTACAGNCAGTCCAGTGTCACAAAGCAGCTCACCTTTAACATGGAAGGGCTTGAAATCTCCTCCACCAACACCCTCATCAGGCACATTCCCATTCCCAAACACAATCCCAGTCAGGATCGGATTAGGAAGTAGTCCTGCATCAAACTCCTCTTCGAGCCATTATTCCTCAGATGCATTCTTAAGCGCTACGCCTGTTGCTGCTACCAAGAAGGGGACCAGGAAGGCTTCTAACTACAGTAAACAACAATCCTTTGTAAGGGGGACGAAGTATGCCAGCAACCACCCACACTCACAGCGGATTACCAATACTATAACAACTATGTTGGTATTAGATGTGCGTCCAGTATCCGCAATTAGTTGTGTTGGTTTTACCCAGTTGCTTAAGGTCCTGTGTCCCCGTTACCAAATACCATCTAGGTTCCACATGGAAAGCAATACCCACCTTGTACACAGACATTAAAAAATTTCTTGTTAGTGTCCTAAAAAATGCAGCTTTACCGACCATCCACTTAACCACGGTTATGTGTACGAGCAGAAGTGGGGAAGTGAAAGACTTCATGACTGTGAGAGCACAGATGTATTGCCTTCAGCAGCAGCACCAACAGCAGTAATAGCAGTGCCAGCTGTGCACATTCTCATGCAGAGGCAGGCTACTCTATGTATCACAGGTTTAAGTAACAGGCATACCGCTGAAAACATCCTTTTTGAAACATAAACGGGTTGTTTAAAAATGTTGGCTGTGGTGCCTAAAATTTTTCCCATTATGCAAGTGTGTTAAATTTGCTGTTCCATCAGCTGAAGCAAGAGGTGGTCACGAGGTGGAATTCAATCCTCTACATGCTTCAGCAGATGGAATCAGCAAAAGGTCATCCACACTACACCTCCACCTATGACACACAGTGGAGAATTATCTCAGTGTTGTGCAAGATCCTGAAACCCTTTGAGGTTGCCACACGTGAAGTAAGTTCCGACACTGCTAGCTTGAGTCAAGTCATTCCCCTGATCTGCCTTTTAATAAAGCAGTTAGTTGAAGGTTAAAGGAGGGTGATGCCGCTAAATATGTGCGACTGGTGGATCAAGCCCTTCATACACTTTGCCAGGATCCAAGGGTTGTTGATGCAGATCCAAGGGTTGTTGATGCAGATCGTGGCAAGCACAACCTCCTTCTGTTTCTCCCTGTGTGGTGGCAAGGACAAACCTACATTTTCAGAAGGGAAATACTGAAGACCAGTCTGTACAACATTTGACATCTGGTCAGGATTGAAGGAGATGCCTATCACGCACATGTCTACTGCCACTGCCTATCATGCTATCACCTTTAAGAGAATGGCCGCTGATTATTTTGCTGATAGTGTCAAAATAGGCATGTCAGACTGTTCATTAATTACTGCCAACTAAAAAAAGCAATTTGGAAGCCTTTGCACAAACTGAATTCATTCTATTTAAGTTGCCCACCCTCCAGTGTCTATTCTGAAAGAGTCTTCAGCACAGCTGGGAACCTTGTCAGTGATCGACGTAGGAGGTTACTTCCCCAACATGTAGAAAAGATTATGTTCCTCAAAATGAATTTCACATTTCACAAAACCAACGTCCTTCACCAGAAGTTAAGTCCTAGAATAACCCAGACACCTGTGAATTCCAGATGAATTAATTTTGCTTGAAGAGAATGATGGGGGGAGGAATTGGATTGTGAAACAAAAGGGTGGGTGGGGAGGACAATTTCAAGGACAATTTCATCTTGCACCTGGTGATAGCATGATTGGCATTGACAGTAGATGTGCCACGGTGTGAGTTTGAGGTGATACATGTATGCTGGTGCTTTGTTGAGTCATCCAACTACCTTGGCCAGTTTTTAACTTTTTGGCTAAAACCAGATTAAAAACTATTTTGTAAGCTGGGAAGTGATCACAATTGACTAGAAAAGAGTGGTAACTAATGTTATTTAGGTTTATAACACTTTAGGAACAAAAAAAAGGTCCAAATTCTGCAGTTTTCACACATATAGACTATATTTGTAATGTAATCTTAACTTTAAAATATTAGATTAAAAAAAAAATAAACAAATATTATCAAATAAAGACATCTCCACATCCACACACCACATTTCATTTATTCAAGAATGAAATCATTTTGTTTGTAAAGTTTCGTTTTATACAAAAGTTTTTTGCATTTAGCAATTTTGCCTAATATCACATTCTATTGATTTACTTAATTGAATTGAATCCCCTCCAGTTGTGCATCATACATTGGAAGAACTGGTGGTGTCCAGAAGCTGTATCTATTAGCAAATTCTTGCATGGTGAGAGGAATAATACAGCATGAACTGAACCACGCTCTGGGCTTTTTACATGAACAGTCCCGGAGCGATCGTGATAACTACGTCACGATTATGACACAGAACATCTCTCCAGGTAATGTGATGATACTAGGTTAAGCTTAACAGCAAAGTAAATTTAAATTGTAGGTTCTGATCCAAACTTTTGGTTTTGAAGTCCAGGGACCCTAGAGCAGAAAAACAACAAGAATCTGCTATCTCAAGGCTTCACTATTCATAAATCCAAGGGCTACCATTTTATCTACTCCCACAGGCAGTCAAAGTCACGGGAAAATGGAAAAGTGGAGATGCTGCCCATAGCAACCAGATTATAGCTCTCAGTTTTATTTTGCATACTGGAGAATGTCAGCTTGAATCTGGTTGCTATGGACGAATTCTCCACTTTTATATTTTTGCAGTTTAGTTAGGCCACTGAATTTATTAGAAGGGTACATACCTAGAGAAAAAAAAACTATACTAGAACTAAGTGGGAACATCAGGGAACAACAGAGGTGAAAGTGTTAAAAGCAAAGCCCACTAGAAAGGAAGTCAACAGATTTCTGAATGAGAGTGCACCACACCAACCCTCCACCCAGAACTGGTGTTTTGAAAAAAAAATTGCTGTACTCCCTTTCCCCTAAGCTGTCAGCTGTTGGCAAGTTCTTTTTTAAACAGCACAAGTGGTCAGCACTGTCTTCGCTTGCTCCTGTTGTGCCCTCTTCTACAGACACTGGAGTGTTCCAAAGGTTGCCTACCCATGTTCTCCTTATGTAAAATAAATACAGATGTTTGAGATCTGTAACAATGGTACACAGCATATATACATTATATTCAATACGTGTCTGCAGAGTTTTAAAACAGGCCTTCTCTTTTCACAGAAAACATGGTCAATTTTGACAAATATAACACTAATAACTTGGGAATGGAATATGACTATTCCTCGGTAATGCATTATAATCGGTGAGTAACACTTTCATACAAATTTACATAGAAAGCTACAGATCATATCAAACCTCCATTTTTCACTCGACTTTCGCAATTTGCTTCCAGAAGTCTTGGTTTGTTTCTGGCACTGCCCTTGCCTGTGCCAGATGCTCCATGTCAGAACTCCTAAAAACTTAGAGCCAGATCCAGACTGTGGAAATCGTGTAATTTTCCACAGTCTAGGTTCTGATGTTAGCTGTAAATTGGTGTGTGCATGCATAACCTACGCAATGTACGTAGTCGGTGCAAGAGTTTGTGTGCGAAGACAAAACTGGGGCAGATAATTTAAGGTAGGATCCTGGTGACGGATTCCCCTCTGTATGGGCGTAGTGGTCTCCCCACCATAGGGAGGAAATCAAGTTAAGAACTATTAGATAAGAAAAATCAGCATCTGGTCTACCGATTTTGCTGAATGCCAAATGTGTAAATCAGTTTCAGTTCACTTTACACTTCTTTTGCACTTCAGGTTTGCATTCAGTTCGATTGCAGGACAAGCCACTATTGTACCAAAACCTGACCCAAATGTGGCCATTGGACAAAGATATGGGCTAAGTGTACTGGATGTATCTAAAATTAACAAGCTCTATAGCTGCAGTAAGTACCTAAAGCAAAGTCCAAAACTGTTTCACATAATCTGCTCCCTTGACATTGCAGACAAACACCAGCCTTGGGTTCAGTATAAGCTCTATGTTCTGTGCATCTGGAAGCCTCTTGTGTAAATATCCCTAGTCTATAGTTATTAGCAATAACTGTTTATTTGGAGTCAGGCGCCCTCTGTGCTACTTTCCTAGAATTACTGTTTCTCTTCCTCCGGTGACTGTCAGATGTCCTGGCTGTTGCCAGATAGTCTAAATGCTCTTTATAGGCATCAATGCCATTGATTAAAGAACTGAAGAAAAAGAAGAGCTTTAAAGGAGGGCACTCCTGGGCGTATGAAATAATAAATAAAAAATTAAAATAGTGTAATACACTCACGCTGGCTGCCCAGATTATAGCTGTGGGAGTGAAATATTAAAACATAAGTTATAGTGTTCCAGAATAAAGAAAGTGTTCATAGTAACACATTTAATAGTGCTGCATAATAATAACAGCATAGCCCAAATAGGACACCAACAATTAGCTATATTTATTGAAGCATTATATAAATCAGTGCAATCAATTGTTTAAAATTCCTAGCAACTATCATATTGACCTATCCCAGTATAGCCCCCCAAGCTAATACATAGGGTTCTATAATTACATTATATAGCCGGATAAATAGTGGCTGGCTGCATGTTCTTTTCATCCAAAATCTTCATTTTCTTCACTTTCTATATTTTAACAAATATTTTGCCATTTTAATAATTATTAATAAACGTTAAGTTTCATTTATTTTTATTTATTATTTCATATGCCCAGGAGTACCCTCCTTTAAAGCTCTTCTTTTTCTTCAGTTCTTTAATAGTTACCTGATAAGGCTGGAGGTTGCACCCTCAAATACCCCCCCCCCCCCTAATAAGTGGTTATTTCTTATGAATTAAGGGGCTATCAAAGGGGAAGATTCCTAGTGCAGACCTTCCTCTTTCTTTTGTAATCAATGCCATTGAGTGCTCCTAAATACCTAACAGGCTGGATACTGGCCAATTAATGCAGGAAGGCTTGTCCTGCTGGCACCCTGTTCATTGGTCAATAAATTACCTAAATGGGGGGTGGTTAGGATATTTGCCGGTTTATTGTTGTGTCAGCTCTCTTGTTAATCATTACTGTGGGTATTGAAACTTGTATCTTGCCCTACCTTGGAGCTTGGCATTATTATTCCTCCCCTGTATCTTAGCCTGTCTTGGACATTGGGTTCACTAACTTTCTGCTTGGCTCCTCTTGTTGCACCTCGGTATACAGGTATACCATGAGGTATATAGTTATCATAGTTTATAGTTATTTGTGATCCTGTCTATGTGCTTATTGTACTGTGTTTAGGGTATTTTTGTGGAATTTTGCTACACAAAGCATTGATGGGAAATTATCTCATCCAACTATAAGAAAATTGGTGAAGACCTCATAGTTGTAGTAGGTCATCATCAACCTTTGGAATTTATAACATCTAAAATGGTGGACGCCTATGGCTTAGAACAAATGCTAGATTTATTAAAAGGATTGGATCCACCAAAATAAGTACTGTCTGATTTCTCCAAATTAAAATCTGTCCTGATAACACCAGCACTGGCATCTTGATCTTTTAATCCAAAAGGCTCTACAGAACATTTAGAAAAACCCAACAAGGTTGTTACTACTAGGTTTTATGAGATTCTCCCTCATAAAGACTTTGAGTACAGTGCCATGTATGCTAAACGATGTTTTGTATAAGCAAGCAAGTATAAGCCTATAAGTCTAATTATTACACAATGTTCAATTTCAGATCTCTGTGCTAATTTACTCAACAATATAAATGGTACATTCACTTCAGCCAACTACCCTTCACCATATCCAAATAACGGAAAGTGTGTTTGGTTGATCAGGACTCCGGTTGGGCAAGTAAGTACTCAGCTATATATGCTGTATCTTCAAAACAAAACATTAATATTCAATAATCCTGCTTAGACACACATAAACACACACACAATAACATAATAAAATAAACAATATAACTAAATAACAAAACCTTTTTTTTTTTTTAATAATTTCAACATCACAAACCTATAGACATTGGGTCGGATCCAGACTTGCGTCCCTCCCCCACTTCTGCGAAAACGCTTGCATAAGTGGTAGAAAAGTGCATGCGCGCACCCTTTCTTCCCACCCACCCAAATTAAGCTAGGTTTAAGATTTACATCCACAAATCGAGGAGGAGTGGTCATGACCACATGTAAGATTCTAGACCTCTGCCTTTCTGACCGCACTAGAGGGGGAGTGACAGAGTTTACTTCCTTCTCCCGTCCATACCTCTCACTGTCCATACGAATGCAAGGGAGTCTGGATCCGGAGTCTGGATCCGGGCTATTATCTGGAGTATCAAATGAAATCTTAGTGGAGTTGTATCTTAAAGTCNGGTTGAGAGTTAAAATCACTTTTAACCACAAGGATTTTTCTTCTATAATGACTTGAACACATTTTATTATAAAATTGTTATCTGTAAAAATTTTCGGTAGCACTATTACCACCTGATGTCTTAAATGACAAAATGACATGCATAACATTTGTAAAAGTAGGTCATCTAAATAGTTTTATATTTTACCATATCCTTTTATGACCACATGGAGTGGTGCAGTGCATAGTTCAAACAATTTCTACCGTGTTTCCCCGATAATAAGACACTGTCTTATTTTTTTTTCAGGACAAAATAAACCCATAGGGCTTATTTTCGGGGTAGGGCTTATTTTATTGACCTGCTTTTAATTCAGTCATGGTCCTCAAATGCTGCTGACATTATGACACCTCATTGTTCCCCAAGTGCTGCTGACATTATGACACCTCATTGTCCCCCAAGTGCTGCTGACATTATGACACCTTATTTTAGTCAGTTTACTGTAAAATAGGGTAGGGCTTATTATCAGGATAGGTCTTATTATAGGGGAAACACGGTACTGAATTTATCTCATTTGACTGGATTTAAGTCAAATGAGATAAAATAAAAAAAATCAAATCAAAAATCTCCCCCCACCCATATGGAACATTCTCAGTAAATAGTTCTCTTGGAAATGTTAATATTTATCCAACATCATCATCTTTTACAAAATAGGTTTTCATATTTCCACACAGTTTTTAGGTTATGTTAGTCGTCCTTGACCAGAATCTTAGAGCCATAGACACTTGAAAAATCTTGGAAATCTTGGAAACAAGTAATGACACAATTGTTTGAATGGAAAGTTTAATTTGCAAAAGCCAATAACAGGCTTCTCTTTCAAGTTATGATATCTCAAGGTTAACATATCTTTCTATTTCTTCCGTTGCCTCTTTAGGTTGCACTTTATTTTAAAGCTTTCGACTTCCAGATGTCAACCGGTTGTGTTTCGGACTACCTTAAGATTTATGATGGCCCCAGTAAAGCCTCCCCTGTGTTACTGGACAGAACGTGTGGCACAGGACTGGTTCCTCTCATGATTGCTTCAACAAATCAAATGCTGGTGGAGTTTGTCAGTGACAATTCTGTGGCCGGGACAGGTTTTAAAGCTGAATATGCTGCAGGTATCTGTTGAATTTTGTTTTAGCTACAAGATTAGACCATTATTAGATGTCCTTAGGCATGATCCAGAGTGAGAGGTATGCCTAGTAGCACAATGGGCATGACCCAGACAATGGAAAATGCGTCGTTTCCCACCGCCTGGTCACAGAACAGAGTGTACACATGTACAATCCAGTCTACCGCACCGTCTTGCTTTCAAGCTAAAGTCGTTTAGAAGAGTTAAGGTAAGGTCCACTGTGAGTGGTCAATTTTTTAAATCTTAATTAAGCAAATTCGGTTTACCAAATCATGATCTGGCCCAATGTACTTAAGTTTGCTCTGCGCATGAGATGACTACAATTGCATGGCAAGAACACAATGCAAAACTAAGACTGTCTGTAATACAAAGTTGTTACCAAAGAGGTAAAGGTTGGTGTAACAGTGTTTACCACCATTATAAAAACTGCCCTGAGATTTACCAGTTTTCTGTAACTGTTTATGGGTAAATAAATATAGGCTGATCATCTACATTTCTTATAGGTTTCTTCTTTTTATTTTATTTTTAAGAAAGAGTAATAGTTTTAGTTTTTAATTGTACATGTTTTACAATATGAAAATGACAACAATGTTCTGGATTCAAATGCAATACAGTATATGTGAAGGGTAAGGAAACTAATATCCAAAAAGAGTTAATGGGTGTAGATGTATGTTATCAGTAATGCCCATTTGCCCTTTCTTGCAGTGCAATGTGGAGGAGCATACTATGCCCCAACTAAGACATTTTCCTCTCCTGGCTATCCAGTCAACTACTATTCAGATCTAGACTGCACCTGGATAATTACAGCTCCTGCTAAGTACAAGGTAAATAGAAACATGAATAATGCAGCATTAGAGAGACTGTGTACAAGCTATATACCTGGTGGTATTTAGATCATGCAAAGTTACACTGTATCTTTCCAAAATATTACCATTCTGTAGGCCAGGACGTGGGAAGGTGGGCTCTGTATTGCATCTGGTGGTCCTGTACAGTTATCGCTCATTTTTGGTTGGTCACTATAGCTTTCCTAAATCAGGTACTGAAAATGGACTTACATGGGATCCCACAATATTATTACTACATAGACCATTACCTTCCTTTCCCAAATCTAGGGACATATACTGTGGATGCATGGTTATAACGCAGCCAAGACCCTGATAGCCAGAAAGTGTAAAAATAATTCCCCACCATCCCTTTCTTATTAGCCCATTTATCTTTTTACCTTTTTCTTCTGCTAAAGTTCCCCCTTCCCACTGATGGCTCTAAGTGGTGGGCATAACGCACTTATACTAGCTTAATTGTATGTTTCACCTTGGAACTGTGTAATATTGTTAATGTTCTTGTATTACTTGTGTTACTCTGTACCCAGGGGTCTTACTCCCCAGTACTGTCTTATGTTTTACACACTTACTGTATCGCTAAAAATAAAATAAAGAGGTTTAAAAAAAAAATAATAATAATACAATAATAATACACATAATTCTCAATTATACATTATACTGTTGGAAAAACTGGAGTACATAGCAGTACAGCTGTCTGAGCTTGAAAATGGAGTTGGGTGAATGGTGGGACACAATTCTGTGAACATGGGTGGTTTATGAATAGCTTATTATTATTATTATTATTGTTATTATTTTTATGAATAAGCCATGGCTTATGGCCCTCATTGGGACACTATACTGTCACCAAATTGGGTAGGATATAGTAGAACACTGATGAGCCTATGACATGGGGCCAGAATTCCCTACGCATGCCCCAGACCTTAATCTTAATATTACTATTAATCTTAGCGGAGTGTGGAATTCATAGCACACAGTAATTCTGCCAACTGGGCCAATCCTAAATTAATCTAGGGGAGATTTTTATTGAACAGTGTGGGCTGGGTTAAGGGGATTCACACGGCTAACTAAGGCAGCGTATAGCAGCATGCTATGCGCTGCCTTTTCCACACAAGAAAGGAGAGCGACAGGGAATGTATTCTCCCTCCTGCACATGCGCACTACCCTCTGTGAAAATAGAGTTTGCACATAGAGTTAGATCTTGTCCAAGATGCATAAAACAGTGGAAAATCTAACTGGAGGTCAGTGCCAAATACCAAATATGAACAAATTTTTGTCCTTCTTCCTCAAAGATTACAGTTACAGTAAATGATTTTGCCATTGAGAATGCTCCTAGATGTGGTTATGACTTCCTGGCAGTTTTCGATGGACCCCAGATCACATCTCCATTAATTGGAAAATACTGTTCCACCGCTCCACCTCCTCTGGTGTCCACTGGTAATACCATGTTGGTGAGATTCCACAGTGACAAGAGTGTTGAGATGAAGGGATTCCAAGCTACATACACTATCTGTACGTATTCTGGACATCTGTATAATCCTATTAATAACTTTCATGATTGAAGGAACATTGACTATTTTTATAGTGCTTAAAGCAGCCGTACGGCATGTTTGTCAGTAACAATTCTTGATTATTCAATACCCTCAGGAGAACATTTATTTCTCTGCAATCTTCTATGGGTCAATGGGTACTGACAATGGTTGTTGTTGCCATCAGATATATTGTATTGAATCATCGTCACAATGTTTGGGAAATTCTCTTAAAACTCATAATAAAAAACTATAATGTGCATGGCCTTTGTCTGTCCTGATCACTGGCATTTCTAAGTTCTGTTTCCTTTCCATTTTCCACAGCTCCAGAATAAGGAGATTCCAATCCAAGGAGATTTGTATGTTCAGAGTTTAATCGTGCTAGCAGGTCCTTCTTATGTTAGAATTCTACTTGATAGACCACAATAGAATATTGAAACTATTGTAACAAACTTACATTTGTAACCCATAAATTGTAACCCATAATTGCTCTAATAAAATATATTTTAAAAAAGCTTTCTGTATTAGGATTCTTCATGGAAATGATAGTGCCTACTGATAAGAGCATACAGACTATATAGTGATATTAAAAGGCTTTTCTGGCATATAAAGTTATTATTATTTTTATCTACTTAGCCAAAACAGGTGGAGTCAAAGAAAAGTTTTTGAGGGATTTTTTTTGCAGCTACTCTCTTATGCCCCAACAAATCTACCAATCCCTCAAAAGAATCTGTGAATGATTAAGGGAATGATGGGTGGTGAGAGGCGCTAATGTCCCCTGTATACATACTACTATATGAATTTGGGAACATTTGCGTACAAAGATTGTGCACTGAGTATGTGAATTAAGATTGTTGTATTTCCCCATGTGTGGGAACACAATCAGCGAAGTTAAAGAAAATACAAAGAAAATAGATCAAAGAAAATACAAAAAAATAGATCAAAGGAAATACAAATAAAATAGAATTTCTATTTTATTTATATTTCCTTTGATCATTAGCTTCACAAATTGAATTTCCACACGGAGGAAATACAACAATCTAATATCATGTACGTTCTTTCGACATTCTGTAGACCCAAAACAGGGTGAGGGGTATATTTACTAAGCAGCAAGATTGCAGTAAGATTGAAAAGTGGGGCTGTTGCCCATAGCAACCAATCAGATTCGAGTTCACATTCTCCAGTGTGAAAATGAAACTGAGAGCTTGAATCTGATTGGTTGCTATGGGCAACTTTCCAATCTCACTGCAATCTCACCGCTTAGTAAATATACCCCTGAGTGTTCAATGAGCTTAAGTCTAGTTATATCTAATATTAACTGGGTCTCTTCTTTCACACATGCACTTAATAGCGGTCACACTATAAATGAACCTTGATTCCTGCACATTGGGAGTTTTACAATCAATATGATCTGATAAATTCTCACTATTTGCTTTCTGCAAATATACAAGTGACAAGTATCGCATAAATACAAAGGAATACTTCTATCTGTTCTCCTAAAAGACCCCATAATCTACACTAACCTACCAGGTATTTCTTTATCAGTTCCAGGTTGCATTCGTATTATGTACATTACATAGGTTGGCACTATTCCATTAGTTTCGCTGAGTAAATATCTCAGATGGCCTGGCTCTTCCAACTTTTAATTGTCATAGAATAATAAAATGTTTGTTTAGAAGCTATTTCATTACAGGATAATATAAAAGGCATCCTGCCACAAACAAAATCCAATAACATTAAAGACAACATCAATGGGTAAAGCTTTATACCTGAAAGAGAGGTACAATTACATGAATTAAAGCTTATAAATCTGCAGACTCAGAAAGATGTTCCAGATCCAAAGTATGGTATTGCTGGCTCTTGAAACCATTGCTTTGTTGACCTATATTCCGGGAAATCTGTGTATCATCATTATAAAAATTCGGGATTGGAGAAGGAACAAGAGACTTGATGTTTGTAACCAGCTTACAATTGCTGTCAGTGGATTAAATGTTCTACAAGGACTTCTAAATATGGTCTCCTCCTTAATCTCCATACTAAAAATGAACAATGGATTTTTCAGGAGAATACATTATGTTGTTTCCTTGGCCGCCTCGTCTTGCAACCTCTGGTTTTCTACTTGGATTTGTATGTATTATTGTCTGCGGACGGTTAACATAAAGATATCTTTCTACATTTATTTACAGCAGTTATTCCCTAAAATGTTCCCATGTCTCCACATCCTATCAGTCCTGATGTCTTTGTTAGTGACCATTCCTTCGGCATGGAACAGTTCAGAATCGTCGTCCAATACAACTCTTGGCACTTCCTGTAATAACATGTCTCTTTCTGCGACTCCAAGTGACCAACGTTCATGGGTCATAACTCAAGTGTCATTCATTATTCCTTCATTAGGATTCCTCCTCATGTTCAGCTCATCTATAGCTGTCCTCATCTCACTATGTGTCAACCTAATCAAAGAAACTCAAAATGCTGAGAAGTCTGGAAGCCATAATTCAGAAGCTCGTGTTTGTGCAGCTAAGATGGTGTCTTCCATTGTGGGTCTTAATGTTGTTTTATTTGCCGCTGTGAATGTAATTAAGTCTTTACCAGACAATCCTGTGAGTACGCTGGCTTTTTCTATTGCACAAATTGTTATCCAGATTCTCAATTGCTTCAATATGTTAAAAGGAATCCTGAAAAGGAAAGTGAACTTACGTGAAATGAGTACCAAACTGTGTAGTTAAAAAATGCCATCTTCTTATTAAGAATGTTTGATATCCAATTAAAAATATATGCCACAATAAACAGCATTATCAAATGAATATGAGATACATACATACATACATACATACATATGGGATAGATATATAGATAGATAGATAGATAGATAGATAGATAGATAAATAGATAGATAGATAGATAGATAGATAAAAAACAAAACATAACCTTTAATTCATTCGACTTTCACATTTTAAATGAAGTTATACATGGTTTTGCTGAGGTATAGACTTGTTCCCAGAGAATTAGAATTATAGGGCCAGATTCAGATTTACATTTTCATGAATTGCAGGGGAGGTAAATTGAATTAATTGCAATCAGTATTACAGGTGAGAGTCTAATAACAGTGTAACAATAACACTGGTCATTAGTTGTGTGCAAAATGCAAAAATAAAGTTCTGACCATAACTTTAATTCACATCTGGACTCTTAAAATTCCCATTATTGGGCTGGGGTATTTCATAGCACAAGAAGGGTTCTTTTACCATTCCAGTCTGGATCAAGAGCAATGTTTTTCTTTGTCTTTATTTTCTTTTATTCCTGTAAAATGTGTTTGTGTTTGTTTCTCTTTGCATGATGCTTTGGTTATAACATACAGGATCATTAATGACTTTCTAAATTTAGTCTAAACAACTAATATAATCTTATTTTCTTTTCTACGTTATAACTTAGATAACACCATATTTGCATGAATGTGTTACGAGTTTTAAGCATTTTTGATTTGCATGTCTCAAAGTATCTACTTTCCATTGACCAAGGGGTATAAATACCAGAAAGCATATTTTTCATGTAAAAATAAACCTTTATGTGTTCTACCTAACAAAGATGAATGCTACAGAGATCGTTGGTTTGGCTTCTGGTTTTATAGCTTTGATGGCTTCCTTCCCAGGAAACATCTTCATTCTTATTGTGGTCCTTCAAGACTTGGCCAAGAACAGAAGACTTCGTCTAAGTGAACAACTCATAATTGGTATCTGTGCCTTCAATCTTTTAAATGAATTTGAGAAATTATACCGGTATGGTGTGTTGATATCAAATGGGAATGTATTAAATAAGGACCGGTTTGAACAAGTAGGCTTGGGCTTACTGCTGAGTCTAATTTGCTGCAACCTCTGGTTTTCTACTTGCCTTAGTATACACTTCTGTCTTAAAATTGTGAACCTTAACCACAGATTATACATCTTTCTGCAGAGGAGCTTTTCAAAATGTGTTCCTTGGATCATTTTCCCATTGGTTCTAGAATGTTTTCTAATTGGACTTCAGGTTGCCTTGGATCTGAGTATGGATTGCCCATTCAATGTTACAAGTTATTTTTCCTTGTCTTCTCAGTTGTTAGACACGTGTTTTTGGTCATTTAAATCCTATGTGGCTGAATGTTTTCTTTGCTTCTTCTTATGCTCTGTCTCAGCGTTGACCATTATTGTCTCTCTTACAAAACACATAAAAAGGATTCAGTACAATACCGGCGACTCCAGGACTCCCAATGTGCATTCCCACATCCGTGCTGTGAAAACTGTAACTTCTTTATTAGGCTTCAATGCACTTTTATTTAGTTCTGTCATTGTTTCTGTTATTAAGGGAAATGAGGTTTCCTGGATATATATACGTGGTACAGTGACGTCTATATGTTATATGTTTATTGCTTACTTTTTAATTAAAGGAACCAAGAAATTGGATATAGAACTTGCTAAAGTATTAATAAGGCTCCTGTGTTTTCGACTGTCTTTTACAGCAACTTGTGAATACTAAAAGTACCTAAAATAGATTATTTGATGAATAAATGTCTCCTTCCCTAAATTAAAGTCAGTTATTGTTGTTAAATTCGACTAACTGTAAAGTTTTTCATTTATGAAGAGTGACAGTAACTGTAAGTTAATATGGACACTATGTTAAACATTTAATACGAATGGAAAATTAAAGTAATCAAAGAAAACTGACAATAAAATTAGTAGTTAGTCTATGGCATATTCAATAGTGGACTGTGATGCGCAAGTGAAAGCACAGGAGAAAAAATATTTGTAAGAGCTCGGAGGAGCTATGCAAAGCCTCTCTGATCACTATTTCATATGTCTTGTAACTGTTGTTGCAAAACTCTGAGTTTAAGTTACATACACATAATATGCACATTTGTTTCATGCATGTTAGAGTCTAAATCATGTGATTATTGTTTATATTTGGAAAAACCTGGTACTTGATAATGATTTCCTTACTGTTATGGGCTTTTCAAATAGTATAACTGGCATATAGTTTTGTTGTTTTCCTCTTTTTAGCATAACATGTGAGAATAAGGAACTATCTCCTTTCATGTCTATTTAAAGTTTACATTTGCATTGCTTGTAAATAACATATTTGAATTTGAAATATATCAAATGTAATCTCTAGAAAAAATATGCATATGGAACAGAATAAAAAAAAATCTAAAATTACATAGAAACATGGAATAGAATTTTAACCACACAGGTTGTCTGCCCAGTATTTTATTTTAATATTATACTGACCTTATTTTACCCTAGCTTTAGTTTAAGATTTAGGATATTCTTATAATTATCCCAACCATGTTTCCTGTTCTACTTGTTAATCCCTCCCTACCAAATAAAATGGGAGGTGAGTCTGCTTATAAAGTACCCTTTCAATAGAGGATTAGGCAATGGAGAGGGGAAGGTTATGGTTATGCAGCAAGGACAGAAGGTTAGGGTGAGGAAACAGGAAATGGAGGGTTCGTGTTAAGAAGTGGGAAGTTGGGGTTAGGGATTGGAAGTGGAAAGGTTAGGGTTAGGCAGCGGGGAATAGGGTGTTATGCAACAGGGAGGGGAAGGTTTGGGTTAGGCATCAAGGAGCAGAAGGATAGGGTTAGGGAGCAGGGAGGGAAGGAATATAAAGTCAGCAGTGTCTTTGTTGTGTCAAGGGAGCACTTAATCGTTTTGTGGAGAACTGCATCATGATGGTTGCTAAGCCTAAATCTCCTGCGTGTTACCTTTAAGCCGCGCCATTCAGCTAGGCTTGCTAAGGGAGAGTACCTTCATGTTTCTCTAGTCCTCTCCCGCTTTGCTCTACCTTCCCCCTTGGGATCTCTATCCTTTTTCTCATTCTTGATAGCGCTTCTCTGATTCTCTATAGTTTTTGCCCTTTCATCATCTGTGCCTATGCCACCTGTCAGGGTTTTTGCCAATGCCTGGCAGTTCTGGTCTCTAGGAGCGCCCACTCACCATCTGTGCAGCTGTCTGGTTCCTGCGAGGCGGAGCTGTAGCAGAGAGCAAGCTGAGCAGCGAGTGGTGTGGGTGAAGTACCCGGCCACTTGTACTTTCATTTATACGCTGATGTGATTTGTATTTGCGGTACACATTTTTGCACAAAGCTTTTAATATATTTTAAAATAAAAAAGGGCCTATATATATATATATATATATATATATATATATATA